>PVJX010011007.1:0-54959 GCA_004027295.1 Dolichotis patagonum | reverse complement strand
TTTTTTTTTTTTTTTTAATATGGATTGCTTCTAAAAATACTATTTAGGGCAAGCAAATGCAATTGTTAGATTTGTAGAGTCCATGGGTCTACAGTTTGAGCCATCTGTCTTGGGTCAGATTCTGACTGAGCCAATCTGGTGTGCTCACCATTCACAGATCTCTGTTATTTATACCCTTTGGCTCTTGCCAGTGCCTTTTGTGTGGGATTCTCTTCCTACCTCTTTCCACCATGCAACCTTTTGAGCCACATTGGCTCTGCTGCTTTAGCATTTTTGATCTGTATTGCTCATTTGGGTTATAATTTTGGATTGTAATTTAATTTGGTTTTATTAATATATATGTCTTGTCTCTTCTGAGTAGTTTCGTGGTTCCCAGATTTTGGGTTTTATACATACATACAAAATGACCCAAAATAAATACCTTGTAGCTTACATCTCAAAGTTAAATGCATTGCATCAAATAGATCTGTATTTTGTAGTTAATCCTTCTCAATTCCTTTAGTATTAAGATAATTCTCTTTCTCACTAAATGGTTAAAACAATCAATAGAAACAATATAGTGACTAAGGATTTTGGGGTTCACCCTGCTTGTGATCACATCTCCTAGTGCTGCTGGCATCATTGACTTTTTTGGACTTAAATTTTCCTTACCTGAAAAGCAGGAATGTTATAGCACTGAGAACAGAAAATCTGAAGGCAAATTGCGGAGGGTTATTGAAAATTCTAAATGAAATAAATTGCTTAGAACTATGACTGACACATAGAATGCACCCCATAAAAGTTAATCATTTTATTGTTTAGCTGAACAAAAGGAAAAGTTTTTAATATTATATATATTATTAAATAATATGCAGTAAGTTAATTCAGTATTAAACTTCTCAAAATTTAAAAGTTCAGTTTGAAATTCTGCCCCCTTTTCAAGCTACTTTCTTCAATGAATGATCAAGCATCATGCCATAAGAACAAACATGCAAACTGTGGAGAAATTTCCCCCGAGGCTCAGAAATCTGTCTTGGTTATAATTTGCTTAGGGAAAAGAAGATTTTAGGAAAATATACAATGCACGATAGACATGATATGCTCATCAAATACTCTGGTAGTGTTTCAGTAACAGTGATATTGTGGCCCTAGTGATTGTTTTTTAAACATCTCTGTCCCCCACAGCTGCAGGGGCATAGAGATGGGGTGGGAGTGGGCTGGGGTGGGTCGGGTGGGGATGGGAATGGGAAGGCAGCAGCAGTAACTGTGAAAGAGAAGTATTCCAGCTTCAAGGCAGCACAGCCTAAGCTACGTGGCCGTGACTGCAGGTGGGGGGGATGGGACTGGGGAGGAGGGAAAGAAGAAATCTGGATTTTAAGTACAGAAGAACATCTTTGGGGATAATTTCTTCCTCTTTTCTCCCCTTTATAATCCTCAGTTTACAACAACAACAACAAAAACTGTTTCCTGTCTGCAAAGTATATCCAAGATTACTTGTTTAGTTTGTGTAGCATATTTTTAAGGCTTCTGTAAAGGTGTAAACCTATTTTCTTTGCTAGACTTCACTTTAAGCTACTGCAGTGACCATAACAGGACTTAATGTGCAGATAAAAATTTGCTAGAAATGATCAAAATGACAGAATCCTTCTTATTTGAATCACAAAGCTTTCTGTTTAAATTTCCTTACATGAAACTTACTGTTTCGAGAGTGATGGTGAGGAGGCAGTGAGAGGGAGACGGGACGGACTGCATTGAAGGTTTTATTAGCACAGCTGGGAGGCACAAGCGTGTAGCATAATTATTCTATCTACATGCAGTTTCATTGCCAAATGGGGACAGTTGGTGTTTCTAAGGATTACACTTGAGTGACACATCACAGAAACTTGAGCACTGAAGCATGGTAAGGAGACGGCTCAGTTTCCAAAATCTGAAGAAAGCACTAAAATGTGAGGGGAGTGATAGAATCCAGATTCCTAGGGAGGTACAACACCCCTTCCATAAAACCATTGTGCGGCTCTTCAGGTGACCTTTGAACTCTAATCATTATGTCAGCAGACTGCACCTAAATTCTGTCTTTAAAATAAGGAAGATAAAAAAGCCAACTATAGCTATTCTGGCAGTAATTTGCTATTAAAAGCTGCTTTTCTGAAAGAGGACATTATACTGCTTAGTACCAGATCTAGCCCTATTTTTATGGCGCACACATGAGGAGTATGTTGTGTAGATTTTGATCAAATGCCTCTGTTTCCTTTTTTTTTTTTTTTGCAAGGTACTAGTGATGGAACACAGGAGTGCTCTACCACTGAGCTATATTCCTAGCCCTTTAATTATTTGGTTTTTAAATTCTATATAATGAGCTTAGAGAGTATGCTGTGTCTCTATGTGAATACGGACAGTTAGCTTTACCAACATGCCCCTGCCTACTTTCTCTTCTTTAAAAAAAAAGATTAAAAAGAACGTTTTAAAAATGGGGTTTAGAAGGTCAGCAAAGGGTGGGTTTGAGATGTTGGATGGGTTAAGCGGGCATTTGACAAATGGCTTCTCGTTCGGCATGTTCAGTCGTGATTTACCAGACATCCTTGCAGTTTAAGATGACACTTTTAAAATAAAATTATCTCCTAATGCTGACTTGAGCCCTGCCACTCGATGGGAGAATCTGAACCTGTAGGGTCTTATTTGAAATTGACATTTTCTATTGTAATTTTGTTGGTTTATTTTTAAAATCTTTTTGTTTTCACTGGAAAGGAAAAGATGATGCACAGTTTTAAATCTTCAAAGTGTACAAGTTGCTTTGTTACAATAAAACTACATGTGTGCACACACACAAAAAATTTGGAACAAGGTCTTGCTCAGTTGCCCAGGTTGGCCTCAAACCTATGACCGTCTGCAGCACCCTTCGGAGTAGCTGGGATTGCAGGCTGGCTTCCCTTTATTTTTATGAAAGAAGGTGGAAGATAATACTCTCTTGGTCTTGGGTAAGGAGCTGAGCTAGTCTGTGTGAAAGTACACAACAGTCCGTAATCATGTGAAGTCACAGACACCGCTTTAATTCAGTCTTTATACTGCCCAGTCCAGTCTAGTTCTGTACTATGTCAATGCTCCAAATCTCTCTGGCCCAGCTGGGTCCTGATTTAGCCTGTGAAGCGAGAGGAGGCAAGTTTGTCACTTCTTCTCCCACCCTCCTGCTCACTCCTTCCCAGGAATGAATGCGGGGAGGGAGGGAGAAAGTATAAAGGAACTGGAGCAGTGACCCCTGGATAGGTAGCTTTGGCTGCCCGTCCTGGCAGATGGTTAGAAATTTAGGGTGCAGGAACACAGGACGAGAGTGGACCCTCTCTTTTGGGGGAAGTTTCCGGGGCCCCAGTCTGGCTGTCTCCCACGGAGGTGGTTCATTTTGCCTCGACAGATGCATCTCTAACCCAAATGTGAGCTTGTAACTAACTCCTTGCTCAGTTTCCAGCAGTGTGGGGACCGCATCCGGGCTTCTTCTATTAATTTCACCCTACACTTCTGTGTGGTTAAAATTGACAGGATACAAGGATAGCAGAGACCATTTACACTCTCTTGAGTAGTTTTCTGGCCAACAGGAAACACGTCATACCTCATACACAGTTGCTCCCTGTTGGACCTATCAACAAAGTGGTCCTTCGGGCCTTCTCTTCCCTTCTAGGCTTCCTCAAGTAGACTGTCCACTTTCTGTCTTATGTGCCTTTCGGGGAGTCAGATGAAAATTCCTTATTGTTCTCAACTAAAGGAAGCTGCTTTGAATTATGCGCGTTCCCCAGGCTTGAGGTGAGAAAGAGATGGGTGCGATTGAGAGGTGTGGGTGGAGAATTTTTGCATGCCAGACTCTCTCCTCTTGCCTCTAGGATATATTTTTGTATTCATCTGGTGGCAGAGTCCAATTGGCATGCAACAGATTCTTTGGGGCCATTTCTTTATGAACCTTTGTAATATTTTCTTTTTAACATTTTTCTTTATGCTTGGAATAGCGTTGTCTCATGCTTATTGTTTTGGATGCAATATATTATATGAATATCCTAAGAAACAAAGGCAGAGAGAAGCCGATTCTATTATCTTCTTACTGCTGCTTCGGTTTGCAAAGTATGCAACCCTATTGTTTTAGCTCATTGTACTTTGGATCTGAAACATCCCCAAAAGGTCCATAGGTTAAGGGCCTGGTCTCTTTCTGGCACTATTGGAAGTGGTATGTCTAGTGGGAGACCCGAGGTGACCGGAGGTGTGCTCTTGAAGAGGATTCTGAGACACTAGTCTCTTCCTCTCTGCTTCCTGGCAGAGAGGTGAGAGTTTCGACATGTATTCTTAACCATGATTTTGAGCTTTGCTACAGACCGAAAGGCACAGGGCCAACATGTCATAGACTGAAGTCATTAAAAGTGTGAGCTGAAACAAACCTTTCCTCTTTTATGCTCATTATCGTAGGTATTTTTGTTACAGTAATGGAAAACTGACATACACTTGCTTCTCACTATAGTAAGAAATAAGGCCCAAGAAACAAAAAAGTTAAATGACCTGCCAAAGATCACATGCCTTTCACTGCAATCGTTTATTTATTTCAATCCTAGACTCCTGAAAGGACCTTATTGTATTGACATTCATAATCTTTAGTATGTGGTACATAGAAAAAAAAAGATAAAAAAAGAAGGTCTCTGGAATAACTTTGGGGCTGGGATTTAGCTCAGCGGCATAAGTGCCTGCCTTGCAAGTGTGTGGTTATGAGTTTGATCCCCGGTACCGATTAGAAAAAAAAAAGATAAAAAAAAGAAGGTCTCTGTGGTACATAGGCAAGGTATAAACACTGTTTGATGCATGAATACATCTAGGACTCCTGGTGCTTCAAGTCCTTGTTGTATTGCACACCAGCTTGTCCCCACACCTGTGATCTGACTTAACTTCATGGCAGTGCAAGCCTTGTCATCCTATTGTATTCCAAGATTGCTTTCCTTTAAGATCAAGCCTGAATCCATGGGTTTTGGTTTGAGTAAACCAAAGATACCCAAACAGATGAGCTGCAGGGGTTATTGCTGTGCAATCTACCTTGAGTTTGTAACAATCAGCATTTTTTTTTTATTTTGAAGGTAGTAAAATGCAACAGAACAAGACAGAACAAAGCCAATAGAGACAATGCAGTGAAACTGGTACAGAACTTCACAGCGGTATACTGGGATAATAGTAAAAGTACCATAGTATAATCTCCTTGTCTTCACAATAGTTGTCCATTCAATCACGTATAGCAAAATCAAACCAAAAGCAGAACATTATAAAACCTATCAAAACAGAATATTGAATAGAACAATACAGGTAATCAAAACAAAGCAAAACAGTGAAAACAATATTTGCCTTCAAAGAGATGGCAGAAGGAAATCCCCCCTATTTCCTGTGTTGCATATGGTCATCCTCCCAAGAGATGCTCAGACCTCTGGCTACCCAGTTGCTGAGGGGGGGTAGGGCAGGGGAAGGGATGTTTGATTCTCAGCCCGCACACTGGTAGGCTCATGGGAGACACTGACTGGTTCTCTTCCTGGCTCACCCACCACTCACTTGAGCCACAGCTCAACAATCAGATTTGTGGAGCACCGTTTATAGCAGGGAGGACTTCTGTAAACTAAGCAAGTTTCCATTCCTGCTGCCCACTCTTGTACAGACCTGGAACTTCAAGAAAGCTTCAGAATTCTTAGAACCTTTGTGAATGCATGAGATTCCAGACAGTTTTGTTTTTCACTTTCGTGACATGTAAAAGGCAGGAGTTAAGTGGACCAGGTGAAAGACACTGCTTAGGGAGCAGTGAGCTAGAGGCTATCTGTATTCACTGCCCTATTTAAAGAGATCCGGAGCAATTCACCTCTAGCCAAAGGGAGCACAGGGACTCCGAGGTTTTGGATCATCTGGAAAACTGGATTTATTTTCCATGTACATTTTCTGCACTTGAAAACAGTTTGGTTGAAACAACTGAGCAACTTTTCCCTAGATCGATTCTCAACTCATTTTCTTTCTCCTTATCCCACCTGCTTTAGGTCACTTTGTGCTGCTATAACAGAATCCTGTGGACCAGGTAATTTATAACGAACAAATTAATTGACTTATAGTCACAGAGGCTGAAAGACCAATATCAGTGTGTTTGCATCCAGCTTGGGCCTTTTTGTTGTGTCATAGCATAAGAAAAAATGTTGTACAGTGAAAGATACTGCGTAGCCCAGGGCTGAGAAAACAAGAAAGAGATAGAAGGAACCCACACCTACCATCCGGGATTAACTCGCTTAAACCCAGTCACCTCTTAATATGGGTACAATGGCAGATGAAGTTCAGTATATGTTTGTGAGGGACAAACACCCAAGCAGTAGCACTGCCTGCATCTTTTCTAGAGCTATGATTTGGGACTGAAAATGATGTAGGAGATTAAGAACTGAATTGGAGACTCTTGCCTAGCCTCATGTCCATCCAGTGACCTTTATCTAAGGAAAAGAAGATAGAGATTTTGCAAGCGGGGAGGGGACCAAAAAGATAGAGGGCAGGGGAAAGGAGGGGGAAAGAAGTTAAAAGAATTAAGATGTGTTACGTACATGTGTCAGCTCCCCACAATGAATACAGGCATTATGTACTACAAGCATGTACTAATAAAAACTTTAAAAAATTTTTTTGGAGGCAAGATCTCGCTATATAACACAGGCTGGCCTCGAAACTGCTTACATAGCCCAGGCTGACTTCAAACTCATGGTGATCCTCCTGCCTCAGCCTCCTGAGTATGGGGATTATAGGCATGCATCACCATGTCCAACTTTAAAAGGTTTAAAATAAAACTTTGCTATTAAAAAAAATGGAAAACTTGTGTTCAGAACTACATTTAACTTTTATTCAACTGAACGAGGCAATTCCTCCTTTAAGTGAAACTGTGAAGGGCTTCCCATTACACTTTTAAATTTATCATGTATACATATCCATAACTTCTTATTGTTTGTACAAATATGAAAGTTATTTAGTTTCTGAAGAGCAGTCTCCCACTGGTTGTCATGTAAATTAATAATTGTTAAGTAATGGTATGTTACAAACCACAATGATAAACAGCTTACTTCACAGATATTTCTTTTTCCCCATACTGATCTTATGGTTGTAAAGAGCTTTAGTCTTGTATTTATCTTCTGTAGATTGTATGATTCTTCTACTTACCCAGTTGTTGGTTTAGAATGCTCTTGGGTCTGGATACAGATGTTCAGTACCATTGAGTGTTACAAACCATGTAAATTTTTACCTGCTGTGTTTTAGTTTTCTATCTGACATTAGATGAGCAGGAGAAAATCTCCTGGAGTACTGAGCAAAAAGTACTAGTGTTTGTATTGCATGTGTTGAAATAATTTGGGTTATTGCTTTCAGATTCCAGAAACTCTGGGTGTTAGATATTAACAATAAACACATTGCAAGTCTGGTTGTTGTTGTTGCTGTGTGGGGGACATTGTGGTTATTGCATGCATAAATTAATTTGATAAATATGACAGCATAAGTCGCTTATGTGGTATGAATACACACATATGCATATTTTTATTATAAATAAAAAACAAGACACATAAAAGATGCACATTAACTGGCTAATAGATTCCATAGATTGTAAAGAAGTGAAGCTTTCATTAACTATTTGCCTTTATGATTCATTTGGTGAGGAGAGGTTTTAATTCATGACCTAGATACTTCAAGTAGCTTGCTTGTGGGAGAAATAATAAGTAGATAGATAACAACAAAAACCCATGTCCTAAATAAAGCCCGTAAGACATTTCAGTGTCATATTCATTGCCTTGAAATTGTATCAGTAGGTTAGGAAAATAATTCTCTGGGTTAAATCAGAATTTAATTGTGTAATTAGGAAATGATGGGGTAAAAATACTGCCTTTCACTTCAACCAAAATACATTAGTTCCCATTGCAACCGTAATTACTCAGGGATCTAATGGTTTCAGTCTAAACAGTATTAGATTCAAATAGTCATAGTTCAAGGGTCAATCTTGTGTCTTCTCTTAAATTAAGGAGAAAATCTGCTTTTTCATTTATTTTTTCCTTTCTTTTTCCCCTTGAGATACAGTCTGTTTTCCAGGTTGGCCTTAAACTTGAGATCCTCCTACCTTAGCCTCTTGAGTATGGAGATTATAGGCATGTGCCACCGTGTCCTGAAGAAATCTGTCCTTTATGTGCATCTCTCAAGGGACCCAAATCATAGCAGCCGTCAGCCCTATCCCCAATTCTTTTTTTTTCTTTTTTACATATAGGGTCTCACTAGGTAGTGTAGCTGGCCTTGAACTTGCTTATGTAGCCCAGGCTGACTTCAAACTCACAGTGGTCCTCCTGCCTAGTCTCCCAAGTGCTGGAATTACAGGCTTGCATCACCATACCTGGTCTCAATTCTTTTAAACTTTCTTATTCACAGCCAGTATCTCCTACCTCATTCTCATCCCCCTGTACTCTCACCCTCTTTGTCCCTAACCTGTGTGGCTTTTGCTCTCTGTCCTGTCTCTATCCCAGTTCCTAGTGAGTCACCATTCCCTCGTGGACTTTTTTCTTCCCCCCTCCTTTTACATCTGTCTGAGGGATGAATGGGTTTGGTGATTACAGAATGGTGACCTCGGGATTATGCAAATGTTTCTACTTTCATAATTTTTATCTTGTTGAACGTGTCATTAAAGTGTTTTAAATCTGGATGGTTTCAAAACAGTAATAAACATACAAGATATTCTTGGTATGTGTCTGCACACAACTGTTCCGGGAAGGATGAAGTTGGTGTTACTGCTGACGGGTCCTGCGGGGTCAGTACTGCTGCACCACCTGGCTCTGTGTCCATTGAGCTGGGAAGGCTTTCCAGGCTCTGTGTCTCTAGTTTTTCTCAGTCTTTGAGAATGGTGACAGAAGACTTTATCATCGGTGACTGAGGGGCGGTGCTCAGCTTTCCAATTGTTCCACAATCTGGCATCAATTTCAGTTTCTTGTGTTGTCTTAAGCATAATATTCTGCATCTCCAGTATGTTATTTATATCTCTACCAATGGAAAATCACCTGAAATTATGGCTATTCATGTACTCATGCCATCTGCCTTCCTGGATGAGGAGCTCTGCGGTGCTTTCCACAAAGCACAGGCTGAACAAATGACCGCTGGGTAGACCTGACCTGCTCCCTGAGTTACAGACTCAATCCTCGGCCAGCCCATGCTGCAGCTTGGTCCGATGGCTGGCTGGCAGGACAGCTGAGCCTGGTACATATTTTTGAATGACAGTGAGCACAACAGTAGAGCTAGCATCGTGAGAATTTGAACAATCTTGTCTTTACTAAACTCAGCAACTATTTCCTGGACAAAGATGACGGGAAAAAAAAAACACTGAATGAGATACAATGGGAAACACAAATTTAAGAATGACTCAGACTTTATCTCTGGGAATTTTATTATCTTCCTACAATTGCCTTTATATGGAAAATAAACTGAAATGGTAAAAACTGTATGTGCTGACCAATTCATACCCATAAGGCATAAAATGCAATACATATCTAGATCACTTTCATTCTAATTCATAACTTAGTCCTTCACTTGCAACATTTTTCAATTAATTTTAGAAGTGAGCATAAACTGATAAATAAAAGTGTATAATAAATGACATAAGAAGTAAGTGTCCCTCAGGTTTCTCTGTGCTGAAAAATATTAGAGCACTGACTAAGGGATTAATCCCATAACTACCGCCGAATCTTTAGTACCTAAAGTCTGGGCTCCTTGGGCAGGACTGGCTGGTAAACCAGACAGACTAACACTCCTCTTGGTTGGGCTGTTGGTTCTTTCATCCTACCGGCCCCACTTCTTTGTAGTTTGATATTTCCTCCTTGAGCAAAATTTCGAGGTTCATTTTATGTGTCAATTTGGCTGGGCTGTGGTGTCCAGATACTGGATTGAACATTACTCTGGACATCTCTGGGACCATGTTTTGGAATAGATTTACAATTTAAATGGGTGGATTTTGAATAAAAATGATTGCTCTCCATAATGTGGATGTGTCCCATCCAATCAGCTGAAGGCTTGCTTAAAAATCGTCCAGATGAGAACAGGCCCAATCTTCTTTGGACTTCAACTGAGCTATTGGTTTTTCCTGTTTCTATGGTTGATTGAGTGGTAACTTCCTGGTCCTATGGCAGTCTTAAGTAGCAACTTCCTGTCTACATAGACTCCAGCTTCTCCAAACTGCTTGTCTTGCCCATCAAGTTTTGGACTTGCCAAGCCTCTATAATTGCTGGACCAATTCCTTAAAATAGCTTCTTTCTGTCCATGTTATCATCTTGTTGCTTTTGTGTTTTGGAAATCCCTGACAGTGCACCATGTGGGGACACAGTGAGACCGTAGTCATAGGCAAGCCCAGAGAGGAGAGAAGAAACCAAGTCAGCTGACACCTTGATCTTAGACTTCTAATTTCTGGGAGTGTCAGGAGACTAATTTAGCCTACCTAGTCTGTGGTATTTTGTTATGGCAGCCCTAGCAAACTAATACACATACATTGGTTAAGTAGTAGCATGTAGCAACAGTGGTAATGTAGTGAGGTAGTAATAATATAGTCCAGCAATACTGGAAGCGTGATAAGACAGTAGCAGCAATGTAGAAGTGTAGTGTGCTGAAAGTAGTGTCATAAAGTGATGATAGTCGTGTGGTAAGGCAGCACAGAAGTAGAATAAGGAGCCGCAGTGGATTAAGCGGTAGTGGTAGTGGTGTGGTGGGAGTGGGAGTAGGAATGGGAATTCCATGACTGACTCTGAGTCTGGCACTGCGCTAAGTGCTGTGTGCAGAGTTATGCTGTATTTCACCTCTACGTATGAAGAAACTAATGGTGGTTAGATATTAGTCCAGTAATATCCAGGTAGCAAATGGCAGAACCAGGGCTAGAGCCCAGATCTGTCAATTCCACAGCTAGAAATCTTTGCGGTGTTGTTAGTTTGACTTTTTACAGAAAGGAGGATCAGTAGAGGCATTTTTCTGTAATCTCCCGGCCGTGCCACACTTGACACTGAAAAAATATCATATGACTTTATCATCTCATGATTTTTCCATAAGCCCAATCCCCTAGCAGTGTAAGCGTGAGCTTTGGGGTGTCATTTCTACCTACAAAATAGTCACATCTCTTCTGTTACTAAAAATACGAGAGCTTCAGGTGTAGAGATACCAGTGCAGAGTTTCTTGAGCAGGAACCACAATGTCAGGGCTTTCCCAGGCACTAGAAGCTGGTGCAGGGCCCCAGGAGCGTCCACTGTAGCTGTCTGGCTGCTGCTGTTACCACTGCTGATGGGAGGGCGAGATGAGGCTGAGGTCAGACTTCACGGTACAGATCCGGCCTTGCGTGTAGTGTTCACCCTCTTAGCATCTTAGAGATGTGTCTCCCTAGGCTACAAGCACTTGCCTATCTCTTCTGCATTTATTTGGGTAGAGTAATTCTCCACTTTCCTTCCCTCTATACATAGTATATGCAGAACCATGAGTATGTAATCTGAAGCTTAAGCAGAAACTTTTATTAAATGCATTAAATATCCCATTGCCTGGGAGCTCCTCATCTCTGTCAGCCAGGTTAATCGAGTTGAATTTGAGTCCAAGAGAGCCAATGCTCCTATTTCCTGTCTTAGTTGCTGTTTCTCCAGCGCCAGGCATCCATGTCGTTAATAGTATTCATTTTTAAATTAAGCTCTGATTATGAATGACAGCTTTTGGAAATTATGTAATTAAGCCTGCACATATTAGTGATAGTTTTTTGATTACCTATCTTCATTCTCCAAAGTCATGTGATTTCTTCTGGAAGCTTGGAAATAATGAATTAGCACCACATATACACTTAAGATTGTAGGTAACATGCTTAAATGCATGAGTGAATAAATAGAAGACTCCTGGAAGTATATTTTATATTTGACAAACACACATAGATTTCATTTCTGCTCTTGGTAACAAAGGTAACAAATTCAGCCTTTTTTCCCGCCTGCTTATAATTCTCAGAGAAATACAGTGAAACTGGAATCCACAGGGAACAAACTTAGTGTACTCTTCTCCACTGTTATTTCTCGCTCATGGTTTTCTGTATCCTATCTACCCAAATCTAAGTACAGAAAATGTTACAAGTTCTTAAAATTACTGTGTTGTCCAGAAAAATTGCAGGGTAGCATTTGTTTGAAAAAAATCAGTAAGATACTGTTTATGAGCGCAACTATATCCAAGACGTCAGGCACAGGAGGTTACATATAAGCCTGTTTGAAATTTTCTTCCTTTGAAACACTGAGGTAGATACCAGCTTGTTTTTATGGTCATGTAGTTGCTGTCTCCTCTCTCAATCCAGAGTCCCAAATTAGCTATCCTTGGTTCCTCAAGTTCTTTATAGAAAATGGTCTAGTATTTGTATACATCTTCCTGTGTACTTCAAATCACCTCTACATTACTTATAATATGTAATATAACACGAGTGCTATGAAGATAGTTGGCAGGTCATATCTGTTAAGAATTAAGGTTTTAAAATCTGTGTTTGATGCAGATACAAATGTACAGAGTGTTTTTAATCTGCACTGGGTGGAGTTCCTGGGTCAGAGGACCGTCCGTATCTGAGAGTGCCAAGCTTCCTCAAGAGTTATCTGATGAGTGAAAGCCCAGGTACTCACAGTCCATGGCCACTTTGCATCCGCTGGGGTCACCTGTCCCGAGGAAGCCTCATGGTGCCCATGGGGAGGGGTGGGCAGATGAGGAAAGAGGGAAATGTGGGGAGCACTCTTTCTTCCAGTATTCCGAGTGTGAGTGGTGAAGGAAGAGGAAGAGAAGCCTGAATTATGTGCATTTAGCCTAATCCAGGACTGGAGCGAAAACCAAACCAAGAACCTGATATTTACACAGAGCGACCAAATGCTCCACGGGGTTGTGTGCTCCTGTGAGCGCATCAGAGAGGCTGAGACTACATCTGCTGCATACAGAAAGCAGCAGAGCATCGAGGAGGAGGTTTTCCTCCAAGGAAAAGCTGTGTGCTTGAAAATGTCCCCTTGGCTTCCCCTTGCTGCTGTACCCTTTGTCGGTCTCTCTGTGAGCCTTCTTTGGACTTATTTTAAAGTGATACTGATTAAACTGTGTTACAGGGTTGATCCACATATTCAATCAAATAGCTAGCATTCATAAGCTTGGTACTACTCCCTGAGGGGTTACTGAATTAACTACACACAGCAGTTGTCTTGCACACGTGTGTTGTGTCTTTGCCTGTGCAGCCACTGCAGGAGTTGAGTTGTGGACATTTACCCTTGAAGCTGTGCACAGTCAGAATTCAGCCTGCTTACCATTGTAATGAATTTGTTAGAAGCCTTTTAGAATTTCTGTCTACCCTATGCCACTCACCTATTCATTGAGTCTGCATAGCGTCCTCATGACCTAACAATATTTTACTGAAGTAATTTACTTACCTGTTTCCTACTCTGGACAGAGTTCTTTGAAGAAAAAAAGCAATACTACATGCATCCTCTAGCTTCAAGCACAGATTATGACAATAATTAATATTTCATAAATATTTGTGGGTTATAAATTGTCCTAATATAAGTGGAAGGGCCCTAGAGATCTAGAGGATTCTCTCATTGAGTACTCAATAGCTCTTCTCTTGTCAGGAACATATTCAGCTCCGGAAATACTACTAGAAGAGAGTGATGTTTTTGTGAGGTTGAACCCAAAGAGACTGGACTTTCCATAAAGTATGTTGACACTTTGATTTTAGTACTGATGAAAAGAAAGAAGCAGAAATACTGTTAACCTTTTAAAAAATGGCATTTTATGACTGAATTCTGCAAAAAATTAGCTAATATCAAAGGAACTGTCCCCATGAAATATCCCTAAAAGTAGAGGTTGATGAATACAAAGAGCGGTGTCTATTTTATTTGCCTCCTTTGCTGTGTTCCTTTTATGTGTATATTTTTGCACTTTGGTTTTCTTCTTTTTCCCTTTGTTGCATGAAAGGCGTTTGAAAGCGTATCAGTTTGCTAGAGTCTTGTAATATATCACAAATTAGGTGGCTTAACTGAAATACATTGTCTCACAAAAACTACAAGCTACAAGTCAAGAAGTTGGCAGCGTTGGTTGCTTTTGAAGACTAAATTCTAATATAGAACTTGCTTTGTCAATGGTCATCTCTTCCAGTTATCTCTTCATATTGCCTTGCCTCTCTGGGTGTCTCTGAGTCCAAATTCTCCTTCTTATAAATACACTGATCATATTGGAGTAATGACCCCAATGACCTCCCTTTAAATTAATTGCCTTCCTAAGGACTCCATTCCAAATCAGATCATAGTCTGAATTAGGTTAGGACTTCAGCATAGACTTTTGACCCAAGTTTCCTCAGTTGGAAGGAGAGGGTGGAACATACTTCAACCAATAATAGATGGCAATTTTATTTACTGATTTTTTTTCTTTTTTGCGTAACAATACACATTGAAGTAGAATCATGATAAAACCAGAAGAGAAAGAAGATGGGGGTTTAGCACAGTGGCTCAAGCACTTGCCTGGTAAGCCTGAGGTCATGAGCTCGATCCCCAGTACAAAAAAAAAAAAACACAGATGTCTCATAAGAGATCTTAGATGCAAGTGCAGGAAGTAATGAGAAATTAAGTTGTCTCTTTTTGGGGAAACGATGAATATGCGTTCAGTAAAAGAGCTACAGTGTGCACTGTGGGATGCAGAGGCAGAAGGATCGCAAGTCTGAGCCCGGCCTGGGCAACTTACTGACTTAGACCCCATCTTAAAATTAAAAAGCACAAAAGGTCTCAGGATGTAGCTCAGTGCAGAGGTCCTGGGTTTAAACCCCAGTACCAGAACAAAACAAAGCAAAGCAAAGCCAAGCAAACACAACAAGATAAAACAAAACCAAAAAGGAACAAAAATGAGCACTGTCCGTGACGGGTCATGGTCACCCAGAGCAGTCCCAGGCGCAGTCTTCACTCCCATTCAGGACCTCCAGCCCCATCTCAGAGCATGTGGATCTTACTGCATAGCTTCCCCTACGTTCAGCTGAAGGCGAGAACGCGTGACTAGAGCCAAGATGGCTGAATTCTCTTTTCAGGATTCTTAACATTGACTGATGTGACTTGTGGACAACACAGCAGCAACGGTTGCTCATTCCCTGGTGCACTGCAGTGGCAACCACAGCTTTCGACAGGTCTGGTGAGGGCAGTGGGCTCCTTCCTGCCCTGTCTGGGTTCTGAGTAGATTTCTCTGCCTGCCTGCAGGATTAGTGCACCATCTGACATCTCCGTAACAAAAGCCCTTTTTCTCAGCCAGGGTTGATCCCTGGTACTTTTGACTAAAATTTCTAATTGACGTAATGTTTTCTGAAAGGTAACACTTGAGTTTTCCAGGACTTATATACATTACTCTAATGTTTGCACATATTTACGGACCTTGGAATAAAAAGTAAATAGTAATAAGTAGATTTGCTAAATGGACCCCTTTTATATTTCTTTTGGAGAATAGACGTATTCATATACATGAATATATGTTTATATAGGTGCTATATGATACATAAAATACATATAATATGTTAATATACTAAGATATACCTTATATTATGCAATATATTATAAATGTATATAAATATACATTTTAAAATCTTAAATTCAAACAAACATATTTGATTAAGAATTGTTTTGCAGAAAAAAAAATGGAGGACCATGCTATACTAGGGAATAATACAGAAATATTTACATACTGATTATGAGTTTCCTTTACTCCTTCATACACAGACACACACAGACACACACAGACACACACACACACACACACACACAGACACACAGACACACACACAGACACACACACACATATACGTATAAGTTCATTGCTGAGTTAGAAAAATTTATAAAGGGCTCAATTCCATGCTGTGGTTAGAAATAGTGAATAGTGTTATTAATGAATCCACTGAGGAAAAGATTGTGCTTATGAACACAGAACAGCAATGTAATTTCATTTAGAGAGCTGTTGAGAGACAGATCGAGTAGTCAGTGTAAAGCAGAAGCTGTCGTGGTTTATAAGTGTCTGTCAGGTGCTTAACTGTAAGCCCCATCTTTATGGGATGTTTACTGAACTCAAGGCGTTATGGTTATCTATAATTACATGAAAGCAACCAAGACCTGGGGTCTGGCGTTAAAGAGCTCATGATATGAAAAAACACATGGAATCAAAAGATGTTTGTGGCATTGTGAGCATATCTTTAATTACTCTTGGGTATTAATGTCATCAATATTGATAAGAATTTTCATGTTGACACAGATAGGTCTTTACCACAGAATCCAAGAGTAATTTCTTGGGTCATTCATTTTTCTTGCTCTTAGTATTAACTAATAGCTGAGTTGTCGCTGTGAGAGATGGATTCCACATGCAAGCTTCCATGCAAGTTTCATAGCAGATTCATCCGGGGAAGTCTATATAGAGAATTCTCTAATTTGCTTCTCTATTTTGCTTATAACTATCTGACTTATGTTTCATGCAAAAATATAAATCCTAAGAATGCTGCATGTTAGTGGAGGAAAAGTCCCAGAAGAACAAGTTGGAAAGAGTCCAGGTTGTTTAATCAGAGCTGAAAACTGGTTTTAGATATCACTTGACCTTTGAGAGGCACGCATTTCTCTACTGCATAAAGGGAGTAGTAGCAATTCCACCTCTGCCTATTGCATTAGGCTGTGTAAAACTCAAATCAAGAAAATTTTGTAAGCCCTGAAGTACTATTAGCAGTGTGAGTCACTGAAGTTCAGTGATGTCACAGGGTAGGTTAATTATACTAGAAGACTTTCAAAGCTGTTGCTGGTTCTCTAAAAGTCTAAGTAGACAAAAATAACATTCCCATATTTTTATCTTTCAGAAAGGTGTGGGAGTGAAGTGGGACAGAGAAAGGAGAGGAGAAAGCCCAAGATGAATATGTGAAATATCTCACACATGATAAAAGGGACAGAAGGGCTTTCAAGGGATGATCTGTATTTTCTTTATTCTGCAAATCATGACATGATTGCAATAGAGTCTCCCAAACTGTCCCCAAAATAAACAAAGACATCAAATGAATCAATTAGATTTG
The DNA here is from genome assembly GCA_004027295.1 of Dolichotis patagonum. NCBI lineage: Eukaryota > Metazoa > Chordata > Mammalia > Rodentia > Caviidae > Dolichotis > Dolichotis patagonum. Next base: position 37,888 of record PVJX010011007.1, on the reverse strand, counting down.
AAAAATAACTCCTAAAGAAATGAGAACCACATTGGTGGTTGACCCTTGACGAGAGTAATTTGATGTTAAAGTTTAAAGTATATTGTTCATTGTTTGACATAGAGCTCAACAACTTTAGCCCCACAACCCTCATAGGAATCTGGCTAATAAGCAGGTTTAGAGAGAAACTAAGTAAACTAACAGATACTGTACTCCTTCCACTCCCCAACGAGAGCAGAAAAGGCTGAGTCATAAACCAGAAGCTTTCACCACCAATTAGAATTTAAGATTTGTTATTCCTACAGGGCCAGTTTTTAAACTGATGCGTTAAAAACCTATCCTAGTCATTTAATGCCTAATGATTTTGAGGGGTGTGAGTGTGTGTGTGTGTGTGTGTGTGTGTGTGTATTCTTCCTGGACCGAGTCTGGAGTCTGTTTTTGCTAAGTCATACTTTTTAGATACTTTTCTTAAACAAATTCACCCATTCTGTTTTTCTCACCTTGGTAATAAAAACAAGTTATTTTTATTTTTCTGTGGCCAAGCCCAAGTTCTAGGTTTTTCCAATTGTTCGATTAGTGGCTTGGTTTTATTAACCTGGCAGGAAAAGTCAAGCCATTACATAAGTTTAAATAAAAGTTTTAACAGGTATTTATATTCTGCAATATAATGCAAACATAGCCCTTTTGCTAAGCGTGCCATTTGAGGTCTTGACCTCATGTGTGAAATGCTTAAACTTGCCTTAGAATAGGCACTAATTTACATTTACCTGCGGAATCTGAGTCCTTTAATAATAGAAATTCAACCAATAAATCTTCCTATTTGTTTCTATTATTGACCTTTCTGTCCATGTGGGACTTTTTTTTTTGAGATAAGGTCTCATTGTGTAGTTCACGCTGGCTCTCAACGCCCTCTATAGCCCAGGCTAACCCATGATCCTCCTCCTTGAACCTCCCGAGTGCTGGGATAGCAGGTGTGCCCCACTGTGCCTCGCGTGAGTTGGGCTCAGTGCCGTCTGACACTGTGACACTCTGACACTCTGACACTGTGACTGGAATGGCCTGGGCTGCCTTGCTCCTTGACCAGGCGTTGTGTTGGGGACGGGAGAACAATGCATATTAGTTGACATTTTAGTTTGGCTTATAATGTCTCAAGTACAACTCCTCTGCAACGTGCTTCTGTTGAAGCAACTTCTAACACTCGTCATCTGCTCAAAGCAACTTTCCCTCACAAACACCCTGGCACTAGCGCTGGCTCTGAATCACCAGTCCTCAAAGACCTCCTCGTTCTGTCACTTTGTTTCCCATCAGTAGGATTTTCCACTTTCAGTGCTGTGGAGCGTTCAGGGGTCGGGATGCATAAGCACAGCCAAGCACTTCCATCCCAAAGAAAACCTGGCTCAACAGGAAGAGAGAAGATGTACTTAGTTACTAGAACGTAATCCCAAGGTCCTTGGTTCTTCTCCCAGAATACAACAGTCGGTGGATAATTGCTCTACCTTCTATATTGTTTTTGTTTGTTTATTTGTTTTATTTTGTTTTGTTTTTAACCTGGGAGCATCATTTAAACGACCCTTTGCAAATCAAAACTATCAAGCAAGACTTCGACTAGCTCTGCCTTACACGATTGTAATATATGGAAACATTTGGAGCAGAAAGATAAATGTACCTATACTTTGGGCAACTGGCCTTCTGTGCTTTTGTGTATTATTTGATCTGACTTATAATATCAACATATAACCATATAAATACATGATTTAGGGCAAGGGATTTAGCTCAGCAGCACAAGCGCCTGTTTGGCAGGCATGAGTTCGATCCCTGGTACCAAAAACAAAACAAAACAAAACAAAACAATTGATTTAGTAAATTCAATCACTGTAGATAACCAGACTATATGAAGAGCAATATTTTAACTACATTTAATAAGAAATTGCTTTAGTGCTTTTTTGTACTAGCTAATCTGAAATATCTCTCATCTAAATACTTTGTCCAAAGAGGAGCTATTCCATTATTATTGCCAAAAACAGGGAATTCAAAGTGGAGAGGTAAATTACCTCTCTCTAATTTAGTAACTCCGCATACTGTACTATTTCTATGATACTGACTTACTGAAAATTCAACAAACTACTTTTTGTCTTCAATGAAATATCATTGATGTAACCAGTATTAAAATTAGCTCTTCAGTTTAAACCTCAGTTTATGGAATATGTTGTATCATGGTCAATATTTACATGTGGTACAGTTACAGAAGAAAATTGCTCAAAGCAGAGTCATCCATCAAAAAAGAGGTTCCTGTAATAAATATGTTATGTCAGTAATGTTTGCCAACTAGGAGAAGAGAATCGTGTTTCACTAGATAGAGAAAGCCAGATGCATTTAGTTTCATGACTTATTCACCATTAAATTTTCCAGTGACTGTCTAGTTAAACTCAGCCTTTTTAGTGAGAACCCGCTCTAGCATTTTTCACTGAATCATACTGAATGATCCTAGTACCACCAGAGCTAGAAATGCCAATAATTGAAATATTTCTTGTAATGAGAGCTGCTGTCATTAAAGGAGTTGCGTATGATTCGAGGCTGAGGTTTGAATACTTTTGTGATACGGAGTTAGATGATAATCCCGTTCCCTTAAAGTGTGTGTTAGCCAGGTATGGTGGTGCATTCCTGTAGTTCCAGCACTTGGGAGGCTGAGGCAGGAGGATTGTTGCAAGTTTGAGACCTGCCTGGGCTGCAAAGTGAGCTCACGGCCCACCTGAACTGCATAGCGTCTCAAAAAGACAAAACAAAACAAAACAAAACCCTTTAAGCGCGTGTTTGAATTACTGATTCTAAGGGGATGATAAACTTCCTGGAAAATCAAATAGACAAGTGAAGTGTATTTCACAATGGGGATTCAGATACACATACAGGGTGCGCAGGTGTCATCGATGTGAGTTTGGGCTGTACGTGTTGGAGGTGTAAGTTCAAGGTGACAAACTGTATGCAGCTTCAGGTGGAGTCCCTAATACAGAATTCCTCATAAGGAAAGCATTTAGCTGGGCAAGTTATATTCAAGCTATATTCAGGTATAAGCCAAAGATTAAGAGGGCCACAAGACTGAGAGTCGTTAAAATGTAGCAGCTGATCCTTGAAATCAGCCTTGGTAAATTCACCCATGTGTAACTTCAGTGAGAAAGAAAGGAATGCTACTTTACTCTATTTGCAACTCTCAGCCTCATGCCTCTGTCATTTTTTAATGTTCTCTCCATTTCTGTCCAATATTTTAAAAAATCTCCCAAAGCGAGCATAATGGACAGGGCATTTTATTCCACCAGTTTCATTCTATGAACATGACTGGCTGGGGGTAATCTTGAAGAAAACAAAAACAAAAATTAAAAAAACCCTACACGTAGTAGCATGGGCTTTCTAGTTTTGGCCTGGCTAACAGCACCATGCATTCGAGTGCCAGTGTGTGATCACCAGGAATGATTTCTATGACCCTCCTTAGAAATCCTACCCTGCTGTGAAATCAGGGGAGGAGGAAACCCTCGATAGGAACTGAAATTCTTTCAAGGGCATACTGAAGTTTAACTGAGAATGTGACACCATTTTTTCCTACAAACTAATAAAGTCAGTAGACACCTGGGTGCATATTATTTGTTAGCATTTTATTAATAGTATTATAGTGATCTGTGTGAAGTAAGTCATATTAATCGTGACACAACTCAAATGTAACTTTAGCTCAGCCTTCTAAGTTATGTATTATCAGTTGCACACAAACACACAGATACATAATTACTGATTCTTTAACATTTGGATCCCTTTATTTTTTTAAGAAGTGAGATGAGCCTTTTGAATATACAGGAACACAAGTAGTTTTGATGTAATGGAAGGTTCAGTAGAGGAAAAACAGATTTTGTGGGGAGATAAATCTTTAACAAAAAATAATAGCTATGAAATATATGGGTAATTTTCACTTATACTTCTTGTATCTGCATAGGAATCAACATCCATACAACATTTAACGTTTATTTAAGTTCTATGGTATGCCTGAAACTATTGAGGCCTAAGGTACAAAGATAGCTAAGACGTAGACTCTAGGACCTCCCATTTAAAACAGAAATTGATAATAAATGTAACAAACAGTATAATACTGCGTGACAGAGGAGAGTGCGTAGCAGTTGTTAGGAGGGTGATTTGGGAGAGCTTCTCTCTTAGCCTAAGGTTTGAAGATGGCGCAGATAGAGGTGGTCATTTCGATCGGAAGAAATTAGGCATGTGAAGGCCAGAAATGATAAAAAGGGTATTTATTAACTGAATGAGAATTCCTGTAGTTTTCCTCATGGGCCACCCAAAGACCCACAAGGGAGCTCTTATGACAGAAATCCAGAGAGAATTCGGAGGATGAAGTGGAGAGGTGAGCTTCAGTTAGGTCATTGAGAGTTGTTGTAAAGGGTTTGGTTTTAATACTGTAGGGAGAGAAAAACTGTTGAGGGTTTTTAGCATGGCTTACTTGATTTGTGATTTTTAAATAAATTTTTAGAAAGCAGCGCCATCAGGCACCCGTATAAATGGGTCCTCCTTTTTCATCTTGGTCCCTTTTCTTTGTAGAATTCTTTTACATTTTTCTGTTTACATAGAGCATGGTCATGTTTTCTCAAATCTGTAATCACTGTAGCATTTTGATATTATTGACGTTGATTATAGAGGAATAAATTTCATTTCGTGAGTCCATTCTTTCATCATTGTTGATATTTTGGACAAGATAATTTCCTTTTATTTTTACCAAGATAAGAAGATCTTGAAATTGTGAAGTTGTATGTAGATTCTCCAAGATCTTTGAAACAACAGAAATGCAGCTTGTCAGTGGAATCACGTGTTTCAGTATTTATGGTGTTAAAATGTAATGTCTTGAGCTTTCAAATACATTAGGACAATTTGAAAGAAGAATTTAAAAACTTTCTACTATAAAAGGATGATTTTAGATCCACATCAGTTTACTGTGCCCATTTTTATTTTAGTACATTATTAAACATACCAAATTCAGGAAACAAGGTTAAAGACTATGTTTTTGAAGATGATATAGCTTGTGCAAATTAGAGACATTAAATAGCAAAATAAATAGGTACTGAAATAAATTGAAACTGCCAGTTCTTAGTTTAAAATGTTTCTAATTTGTAGAAGTACAAACTATAAAATGTTGCATTGATTACCATTTTTACATTGATCATAGTTTGAAGAGTCATAAGACGATTTTTTGCCAATATTGCAAACAAATTAAAGTTTCAAAATATATGTTGTCTAATGGTGATATATAATGGGCATTGCATAAATGTTTAGTGAATAATAAGTGTGATGATAATAATATGGTGGATAATAAGTCATCCTCACAGTGATAAACTGTTTTCTTAAGATGGATCCTTTTATATTTATATGTTTCCGAACCTTGTGGAACTTTAGGAAAGTTATTTGGGTAGTAAATGTTCATGACTGTAAGAAAGATGTCTATGTTTTCCTAATAGACTCTTTCCCACCTAGTGCTATTCATACTCATCATTTAAACCCCTTAAACACTTCCAGGATGGGTTTGGTTCCACATTTAGTTCAGAAGACTTCTACCCAGCAGCTATCACATGGGTTTTATTGTTCTGACATGTGGACTTCTGTATGTGTCATTATTCAAGGGGAGAACTGACGTTTTTCCCACTTTCTCCTTTCCTTTTCCCTCTGAAACATATTTCAACAAATTCTAGAATACTAATTCCAATCTCATGTCAGTAAATTGCAAATCAGTTTTTTTAAGAATGCTTAGAAAAAAAGGGAGCAGTTGGGGATCAGGAAGAGGGATGTAAGAAAGAGTGAGTAGTGCTCTAGCTTTCTGGCTAAGAACTCTGGCTCTGATGTCAGACTTGAGTCGCACCCTAACTGCGTGACATGGATAAACTATTAAGCTTCTAAAAACCTCCACTTCTCCATCTATAATAGAGAGCAGTGATGGCTACTTCATTAATGTTACATGGCATAAAGCACATGAAACTGTATTGTGTGTTGTTACTGTCCAATATGTGCTAGAGATTAATATATTAATGCAGTACTACAGATATTTGAAGCGACTTTCTTAGTAAAATATGGAGGGAGGTAAAGGAAGTTGAGGCAACCCCTGATCTGGCACCACAGCTCATCTTTATTAAAATGATGAGAACTCTGATTGATGTGTTTCTTAGGATCCTATGGTCAGAAGGACCCTTTATCACGCTTTGCCTACACCTATGTTTTCAAGAATTCTACTTGCTCTATCTTCTGGCAGATTTAGTATTTCTGTTTTAGCTTTCATATCTTTTACCCTTTTCAATTTTAGTTCAGTGCATGGTGAGAGACATGGGTCTAGTTTTAGTCTTCAGCATGTGGAAAGCCAGTTTTTCCAGAACCGGAAAGCTATCCTTCTTCTAGTGAAAGTGTTGGCCCTTTTGTGGAAGACAAGATGTTGAGTGTGTTTGGAGTTGTTTCTGGATCTTTGAATCTATTCCATTGATTCTCCAGTCTGGGCTTTTAGTTTTTGGTCATGACTCCTAACAACATCCTAAAGAATATTAACATGTATATTAGAAAAGAGTATTAAAAAATAGCTCCTTAGTTGTGAAAAAATAGGCCAGTGTAGTAGAGAACCTTTGGAAAATTCACTTCCAAATCACTGTGTCCTTGAAACCATGTTGTAAACTGATATGACAGAAATTAGGGCTCTAAGTAATAAAAATCAGAAAGCACCAGACATTTAAACAGAGAAACCTCAGCATACAAGCTATCTGTGGAAAAGTGAATGAATCTATGATTTTCTTATTGCAATTTAGGGAGAGAGGACTTCTGAGAAGTTTCTAGTGAGGAAATGATTTTAAAAAGTAAATAAGTTATGTAGTATTTGGTCTTATAAATGTAACATGTCAAATGCCATCACAATGTTTTTATTTCAGGTTCTGCTGTAAGACAAATAAAGAAAAAGAGATGGAAAATATCTGTGACAGTTTTCTTAGAGTCACCTATAAAATATATTCCCAATAAAAATATTTCTTCTGTAAGGTTCCAATTTCCTCCTTTTTTATTGACTGTATTTTATGTAAAGAAATTTAAATAAGTTAATTCTTGTTCCTGGATGTGAGAGAATAATACTATGCTTCTGTAGAAGGGATCGTGTGTACTTGTATTTGAATACCTTTCCAAATATTCAGTGGCATAGGGAATGTGGCGTCAGTTTCTATCAGTGACACAACACCTGAATCAATTTATAAGGCAGAAGGATTTATTTGGGCTCATAGTCTTGAAGATTTCAGGACATGGTTGATTGACCCCATTTTCTTGGGCCTGTGGCAAGGCAGAACATCATAGCAGGAAGCGCGTGACAGAACAGAGCTCCTCACCTTATGGTGGTCAGGAAGTGAAAAAAAGAACAAAAAGGAGGTGGAACCCCACTGTCCCTATCAGGGGCAAAAGGGCATGTGCTCAGTGACCTAATTTCTTTCCTCCGCCCGCCCTTCCTTCTGAAAGTTCCACCACCTCTCAGTAGCACCACAGGCAAACCTTTAACACATGGGCCTTTAGAAGGCATTTAAGATCTACACCATGGCTTTATGAATATGCACATGTTTGTCCAGGCATCAGCTGATAAACCACACCTATAATTTTTAAATTGCTAATGTTACAAAACAACAGGTGCAAAGAGACCGCGTATAAAAGTGCCCCATCCAGAGGGTTTCAGGATGCTGAGAAATCACTGAGGGCATGACAGTGAGTGACAGAGAAGAGGATAAATAGCCTAGAGGGCCAAACTGGAATTCCAGGATGACACAGACACAGAGGATAGAAAAAAGATGGATTCAAAAGGGGAGAGAGAAGAAAAATAAGTGGGGGATTAATAGAAACACTGGATTCAAGTAACCGAAAAGCTCTAAAAAATAAAATGACAGTATTTCACGTATGTCTTATAACTAAGAAATATAATTCTGGACATTATTGCTTTGTGTTTAGCATGTCAACAAATACAATTTTGTGCTCCTGGTAATAAAGATCTTCAAGCATTTTGTGTTAATCGGGTTATATTTCCAATAAGTAATAATGTTCCCCTAGAGCACTGGGTATCATCAAATGGTGCTGACAACTTACCTTCAAAAATTGAGCCCTTCCTTAGTTATAGGAGTAGACTGCAATATGATTCTGCTCTCCAGTTTACAAAAATCCACAAGCGATATGATTTATGAACAGTGGAAATTTATTGTTTTAGCCAGGAGAAGAATGCGAGTTGCTCGGGGGAGGAGTAGGCTGGCTGAGCATCTTGGGACAGAGCTCTCACGGCCTAATGACCCAGCAGCAGCTCCAGGAGCACCCCGAGAAGCTGGCAGAAATACAAATCCTTGGGCCCGCTGGAGGTTGCTGAAATTTAGATTCAAGCAAGAACCACTGTCCTCATAGGTGGGACTTACAGTGAAGTTAGATGCAGGTAAGGAAAGACAGCACAGTTACACACGTGTGATGTGAATAAAATCCCTTATGGGAGGCAGGCATAGTGACACTGCTTGTAGTCCCAGCACTTGGAAGGCTGAGGCAGGAGGACTACTGTGAGGTTAGGCCAGCCTGAGCTGCACGGTGAGCTCAAAGTCACCCTACACTACATAGCAAGACCCTGTCTCAAAAAAAAAATCCTTATGAAACACATTTGAAAAACTGAAGCAATAGCTTTCTCTGTGAAACATTCCTTGTTCACACTACTGAGAATAAAACCTGTATTTCATCTGTTCTACTGCTCCAGAAATCTCCCCCATTAGTATAGACCGTGTCTTGTTCATCTTTGTTTTTCTTGCAATACCCAGCATACCATAGAGACACTGATATACTTAAATATTAAAATTAAATGGAATGAAAGCCTCAAACAAACAAACGTGGGCCAACTAATATATCATGGTTAAATTACTCCTTTAGAGTGCACAGTATAAAGTGCAGAAGACAGATAGGCACAAGGCAGGAGGAATGGAAGGGAGGGTGCATGGAAAGAGCTGAACAGGAAAAAGTGTAAGAGAAATATTGGGGGGTGACCTCTTTACCCAAAAATATTGGTTTTCTTTTGATTTGCAGGATGTGTTCAAATCGCTTGTTAGTTGTACCAGGACCATTGTAAGTGTCTTTCAATTAAAACTTTAAATTAGCTTCTTGTGATTTGGAAATTAGATTCCTACTAAGTACAGAGCATCATGATTGGAGCTGGTGGGGTGGGGCAGAATGAGATCCTGCTCTAAAAGAAATCAAGAGCAGGTTCTCAGTCCCAGCAATAATGATGCTTGGAGCTGGAGAATCTTTTGCTTTGGAGGATTGGCCTGTGATTTAAAAATGTTTAATAGGACCCCTACCTTTGACGTCTTCTCAATACCTGCCGGTAGCTCCTCCCTCTGCTTTGTGGTGATAACGAGAAAAACATACCTCCAGACTTTGCCGAATGCTCCTGAGGGACAAAAATACCTACAATTGAAAACCACTGGACTAAGGAGAGAAATAGATAGAAGAACAGGAGTTTCTCATATGCCATGGTAACACCACAGGACTGGCAGGAGTACGGGGCATCTCACAGAGACCTGAGAGGTAAGGAAGTGGATTGGAGGACCTGGAGAAGGAAAAGTGAGAGGGCTGAATTTTGAGTACTTAGTAGCAGTTAGCCTGAGGGCAAAGAGAAGGAGCGGATGAGGGGAGGAGAAGGGAGGGAAGACAGGACAGATGGGGAAATTATAGCCCTTGTTCCAAGATAAGGAGGGGGAATGAGAAACTGCAGGGAGGCCTGAAACAGTGATTTATGTTAGAGGAATGCAAGGCACAGTGCTACGAAGCGTAAAGTAATAAGAGGAGGAATCCTGGACACAGAACTCAGCTCCCTGTCTGTAGAACACATTTGTCATAGCCCAACGTCAATTTCTGTGGCCCTGAGCTGCAAGTTTCTCATCATCTGCTTCTCACTCGCCATAGTGGGGAATCCAGGAAGTACTCTCCCTATTCTTGGTCCCAAAAGTTAATAGACTACAGCGGTTTTAAATTTCTTTACATGTCGCTGAATTCAGTTGAACTTTTGCAGAATCTCTGCTTTGTTTTTCTTCAAGTTTGGGGCAGGCACGCTTAAGAAGGATCCATAGTACTTAAAAATAGAGGAAAAATAGCTTTAGAAGTTCTGCAAATTTAGCTGTCAACTTTTCAAAATGACAGCAAACAGTTTTAAGGATTAATGTTGTTATTATTTGGTCTGACCTCTTTTGACTTCCCATGAGCCCTAGGAAATCAGAGTGAGTGTCTTTTTAATGCTAAGTACGGTGCCTTGGACGTTGTGTATGCTGGCACAGTCTTAATTGGATACATATGCTTATATTTGTAATTAGTAATCATGGTAACTTTTTTTAACACACAATAATACTTGATAAACTGGTTCAAGGATGTGATCTCATGTAATCACAACATCCAAATGTGGTAAGGAATTGTTTTAAATCTGTTACATATCTTATCCTTGACCTGGAATTCCTGTAGCCTTACCTCCCTTCCTCTACATGGAAAGAAAATTTTAAAGCATCTTGTATCTCATATAAATGCCTCTTTGTGTAGTCCATAGATGATGGAGATGACAGTTGTCTATGTTCCATGTCAAAGAAAAATTAGAATTATAAAACCAGAAAGGCAGGAAGGGCCTTACAGTACCAATCTCTTGATTTTTTGTAGGTAGGAAACAGAGGTCCAGTGCCTACTTAATATATAGCCATGACTAAAACTCAGGACTCTCAAGTCTTAGGTTTTGGTGGCTGCATGAATTTATTAATTATTATCCGCCCCCCCAATTCCGTGTTTTTCTCAGCAGCAGAGCTCTGTATATCTGTGAAGCTGGAACCTAAGAGAGGTGTTTTCTCCTGGACAGTTTACCTTCTGTACATGGCTATGTTGTCGACAGGGCTGACTTCATGGATGTAAGAAATAGCATATTCAGAAAAGTAAAAAAACAAACAAACAAAAAACACAAGCCCATATATTTTTTCCACAGCGGTGTTTAACAATACCATCAGGTGTCCAAACATAACTTATTTTATTTTTTCCAGAGGAGGAAACAAGATCCCAGAGAGGCTAAATTTTCCGTGGGATTTTATTAGCCAAGTCAACATCTGTTTGCATCCTAAGAAATGAGTCATATCTGTTTCTTATAAGTAGGGTAGGAGGGCAGCTGGAATTTCCCTGCTTCTTCCTTGTCACTGCTTCCTGTCGCTGCTGCTCTTGGTCCTTTGAAGCACACTCTGGTGACAAAGAAGAAGAAAAAGAAACAGGTAACTTATTTCCCCGGGGGAGTGTGAGCGCTGTCTCAGGAAGCGGAAGCCTGTGTTGGGGAGAGTTTAGGGCAACACAAACCCCTTACTTTTCTAAAAATCTCTTCTAAATCCTGCTGTTCAGTCTTCCACACAGAAAGGAACAGTGAGGACGCGGCCGATCAGAGCCATCTGTGATGGACAAGTGCAGAGCGTGTCACTGACGGCCAGCCTCAGTAGACGGATCTTCGCCGGAAGAAAAAGACACGTTTTTGAGTTGCACTGCTGCTTCTCTCCTGACAAAATATTTCTCGTATGAAAAAAACGGCCTTACCCAGAGACTAAGTGTTAATGTAGCAGTGTCATTTGGTAGTCTTGCTTCTCCTTGAGACTCGAGAGGACTTGGCTGTCATTTTGCAGGATGTGTGTGTGTGTGTGTGTGTGTATCTCGAAGTTGGCAAAACTGAAAATAGAAAGAAAGGCTCTTGTTGACGATTTGTCAAATTCTTACTGTCTGGGCCTCTCACTTCAGCACTTAAAGTAGCATCCTCCTCCTCCCCCACAGCACAGACGTCAGTGTTACAGTTGGTTCATGTGTACAAGTCGAGTTACCCACCTGGTAAGAAGTGGGCTTTGTTCTGAGGGTATTCATCCTATCACCCTATCTTACCGGTTCTCTCACTATCTACGACAAGGGGGAACACAGAATGAACATGAACAGACACCACTTCAGCTAAAGCGGTTCTGGGAATTCAGTGTTGTAAGACACGACTCCATTATGCCAACCTCATTTTCGAAAGATCAAAAAACTTGTGAACTGACAATGGGATTCAGAATTAAACTCCAAGATTCATCCATTCATGTCATAATTGGTATTTTGAGCCAAAGAACTTTCCTTTCATTCTGTAGTGCTTGAAAAGAAAGTAAAACAAGACTGAAAAATACCCAAAAGAAAAACACAATTAAACATAGCCAAAACAAGCAAGCAAGTGTCTAGTTAGGCCAGCGGATGTCCCTGTGATCATAGGCTTAGAAGCCAGAGCAGTTAGGGGTGAAGAGGCCTACTTTTCTCTTCTGCTTCTGTTCTTGCCCGGTGTGGCAGGCTGGGAGGATGAACATGGTCTGGACAGCACGCATGCTCAGTCTCTGCTCACTAGGCAGCTTCCCCTCCATACATTCTTGTTCTGGAATTGTGCACACTTTAGAATGGGGCCCTGAATTGTGCACACTTTAGAGTGGGGCCCTCTGGCAGGAGAAGAGGCCAGGCGAGAGCTTCACACAGGCTCCAGAGTGCTCCCAAGTTCATTGTGATGGAGACTCCAGAGTCCTGGGAACCAGAAGCACGGTTGCTGGGGACGGGTGTGTGGTGGGTGAGCATACATCCCCTGTGTGGTTCCCTTGACTCTGCCTCCCCTGGCTCTAAGACAGGTGAGGCAGGAAGGAGGCCAGCGTTGATCTCTCTCAAAGTCAGGACGCTGGGCAGAGTGCTCAGTGGCTTAGCTATATGGCCAGTACTGCTTAAAATCCCATAAGAACGGGCTAAAACGCAAATTTCTGAATTTTGCCCCCGGACACTCTGATGTGGCAGTGCTGTGACTGAGACCAGAAATCTGGTGCGTAACCACGGGTTGACATCCTGGCATTTCCTGGTGTGGCTCGGCTGGTTGAGGGATGTTTACAGCAGGAGAGCTGCCTCTTCCCACTGCCCACCCCCGGCCTGGTGACTCACTCCTGTTGCTGGCCTCCTGTTGTGGTGGTCTGCAGACACCGCCTGCTTCCTCAGTGCCAGCACAGGTCCTGTTTCCCTGCTGCCTCCGTGTCTGTTGTTTCTTCTGTCTCAGCTTGTCGTAGGAGGGCTCATTATTGTCCTGCTTGCGGCCGCCATCCAGCTAGAATCAACCAGGCTATTTCTGTTGCAAGGAGAGAAGACATCTCCTCTGCATGTTCTGCCTCTGTCTGCTAGGCTGTTAGGCTGTCTCACTAAGTGGGGGGTCACCATATGTGGCTCTGTGGGCCCCCACTGAGATGTATGAAGAAGCTCATGTCCTTCAATGTTGTTTGCATCTGGCTTTTTCTCTCTCACCAGGATTTAGGGCCACCCCTTGTAAAAGAGGCCCCACAGCCCCATCAGCCTCCCTCACCATGTGAGGACCCAGTGAGAAGAAGCATGACCTGCCATACACACAGATCTTCTCGTGCCCTGAAGGTGAACTCCTGGCCTCCCGAACTGTAAGAAACAGATTTCTGTTGTCTGTTTTCTATCCAGTCCATGGTGTTAGTTACAGCAGCCCAAATATGCTGATACCATCTCCTGTCCTCCTGAAGGTTCTGAGTATGAAGGCTCAGAACTTCGTAGTCAGCCACCGACACCCTTTTCCTGCTGTTTTCAGGGTTAATTTGCTCAATTTCCTGAGTTTCTAGGGTAGGTGGACTAGATGACCGAGCTTCCGTACAACCCCTGTCGCATTTCTTTTAGGTTTAGACAAATAATTGTAAAATGACTCTTTACTATTTGTGAGCCAGTAAAGGATTAGCAAGAAGTGCAAAGTCTGGAAAAGGTGAAAAACTATAATTTTAGAATGCATTCAGGTAAGGGCTTGGACTACACACACACACACACACACACACACACACACTTCTTGTTGGTTAGAAGGCATTTAGGTGTTGGTGTAGTTTGAATAAATATTGCCCCCAAGGTGCATGTGCTCTAGTCTTGGTCCCCAGTCCATTGAGAGGTGACGGGAAATTTACAGGGAGGGCCTCGTGGGAGGTTTCTAGTTGCAAGGGCATGCCTTGGAAGAAGATACTGGGTGGTCCTTCTTTCTTTTATTCCTGGCTATGAGTAAGTAGCTTTGCTCGTCACAGGTGCCTCACCGTGTGCTATTTGCTGCAGGCCTAAAAGCAAAGGGTCCGTACAATCATAGGCTGACACCTCACAAACTGATCCAAGATGAGGGTTTTCTTTTTGTAACTGATTATCTCAGGCATTTGACTTTTCTCTTTTAAAAAAATTTTTATTAGTACACATTTGTAATACATAATGATTATGTTCCTTATGGGGAGCTGGTACACGTACAGAACACATCTTAACTAATTTTTCATCCCCTTTTCCTCCTCTCTCTTCCCTCCCCATCTCTTGGTTCCATGCCCTTTATTTGTTACAATGATTAAAAGCTGACTATCACAGGTATTGAATAAAAATCAACACAATTCTGTGAGCGATGAAATCTGTTCTAATAAATCCATGCACATAAAATGGCCATGTATTTATAAATAAATTGTGTGTGAGAGTGTGTGTGTATGGGCCAGTGTGTGCAGAACTCTGGCTTCATATGTCGTAAAACAATACCTTGAAAAGTCCATGCAAGTTTCTTCGCTAGTTGATTTTCTTGTTTCTTTGCCTTTCTCCTTTTCGTTCAGTGGCAATTATTGCCTTTGGGAAGAAGTGAGCCAGCAGGACACTTAACAAAAGAGTCAAATGTTCATCTTTCAGGTAGTGAATTCACTCTTCTGCGCATAAGAGATGATGCAAAATAAAACAATTAGACTGAATCAGTTTTTCCCACTTGAATCTATGTACAAAGCTATCTACATACAAAGTTCTAGGTGAAAAGAGAGAATCAGAAGATTGAAAACTTGGATCCCACACTAGAACCTTGCACAGGTTCTGAGGGTAGGGAGTGAATGGCACCTCCCCCTCACTAAGCTTTTGGCAGTAAAAGTCAGAAAGGTCCAAGGAATCAGGTCTGCTGAGTAAGGCGGAAGCCATCTTTTGTACACGACCATCAAGAAGTGCAAATACAGGAAATATCACCATGGTGTTTCCAGACAGCCAAGCGTGACAGAGCCCCGTAGAATGTCCTCAAAGCCAAGGACCCATGGGAACCCAGAAAATTTTATGTGCTCCTTAGTCATGCAAGAGAGCTGCAGTTCAGAGTCACTTGGTACAAGAATAAATGATACAGCGGAAGTTAAGCCTGTGTGGACCAACAACTGAGAGTTAGATGGGCACAAGAGTGTGTAAGTGGATACGAGCTAGAGTACATGATTATCCAGTGCGATGCTGTTTCTTGTTATGTTTTGGCTGCACAGTCCAAGGATAGAATATGGCATTTCATCAAGCCCAGAATAATCTTAGTTATTATCTTTCCAAACAATGCCTCTCCTCTATTACCTTTTACTTTCCTTTGACAATCCCAATGAGAAGATGTAAGAGCCACCCCATACATTTCCTATGCTTCTTATTTTCTCTTTTGCATTTTTATTTTTGTATCTGTATATATCATTTTCAAAAATTTCTTATGATCTGTCTTCCAGTTATGTAATTTTTTCAGCTGTGTTTAGCATACTGTGTTTGTTTATTGAATTCTTAATTTTAGTTAATCAAAATTTTCAGTTGTAAGAGCTCTAATTTGCCCTTTATATGTGCCAGAATTTTAATTTCCTTGAACTTAGCGAACATAGTTCTTTAAAATTGTATTCAATAATTCCATTATCTAGAACCCTTCGGGTCTGGTTTTGTTGCTGATAGACGCATTCGTAGTGTGTAGTCTTTACACATACCTGGCTAATTATGATTATGTGCTGGTTGACTTGGCGAATAATTTTTGGCAAATAATTTTTCAAACATAATATGTACAAATGATTTGAAGTCCAGAACACAGTGTTTTGCCCACATAGGGGGTTTTAAAATTAATTCAGTTATGTGCCTGGGAACACTAATAATTCAGGGTGACATTAACTCAAGCACCAGATTTAACATTTTTTCAGGCCACTTAGCATATCTTTAGTTCATAAAAGAAATGATGTAGTTTTCCATTACCTTTCCTCCCAGGGTGCAGTCTTTGAGCCTCCAGTCCAAAGTGGAGGATAGTTTCCAGACTGAATTCCTACCTTGCCTGGCTCTAAACACTAATTTTTGTCTTCTCAGCTCTGTGAAGCTATCAAAATTATAGTAACCCATGGGCCTTCCCTCTATTGGCGAATACACCGCACTCAAAAGCAGCACAAGTGCCAAGCTTCCCTATCTAGATTCCCATCATGTCTGCATCTGTGACTGGTAATTCATTAGTATGCTTTTAGTGCATGGATGCGTCCAAGATTTCAGTCTTTTAAAATTTCGTCCAGCTTTCTTAGCCATCTTTTGTGAGAGAATTGGTTCACACTAAGTAGTCTGCCAGAACAGTAGCAGTAGCAGAAGCTCTGATGGAGAATTCTGTTCCGTAGTTGTAACTAAGTGATCTTAAAATCATAGTCGTGACCCTGGGCACATTCGTGACCCTGTGATAGACACGATGAGGTGAGATGAGGCGGATTCCCAGAAACAGTGCTGAGTCAGGGCCATGATGACTTAGGATGCTTGACCGTGACGAGATTTGAACAAGGGTGCTATAGCTTCTTTTAATTTCCTGGGGTAGATTCAAATCCGTCTTCAGAAAGACAAAATGCAAGTGTGGTCTGTGGGAGCTCACTGACGAAATTACATTTTTAGGTGCTTGAGGAACACCTAAGAAGGAAACAGACAAGGCCAGCTGTCTTTAAAGACTGTGCCTCTCACTTTGTGAATGGGAATCAGGTCTGCAGAATAGGCTTGGGCTGTCCTGGGTAGATTCTCCTGTTTGAGAGTCAAACTGCTTGCCCCTTAATCCACCATAGAATGATTGCTTAGGATATGTGGGGTGGGAGATCAGGGAGAAAGAGGCAAATACCTCCTTGGGGGAGGAAGTTACATTCTATGGTAAGGCCTGACTTTTCCTTAGCCTTGCAGGGGAAATATATATGAGCTAAGTGCCGGTTTCAGCTCAGGAGCTGGTTCTCCCTTCTCGCTTTCACCTTGTTGTGAAGTGTATGCATTCAGGAAACCCTCATGGCTCACAATGTATACCTTAAGAAAGGTTTGGGAGATCTTGAGAAGCCCAAATGAGATCCCTGGGTCTAAAAGAACCTTTGGGTTTTCTTCATGATTTACACTCAAGACTAAAGTGGAGGAGGACTGGACAGTCTGGCAGTTCAGGGGTCACTGTTGGAAGCAGAGACTGCTGCTTCTCCTTACCCCCTCCTGAATGTCCTCTCCCCAAGGTGTCTCTCAGTAACCACTGGACTTGTGACTGAGGACACCCAGCCAACCTGAAGAGGCCAAGGGAAATGCAATCCACGCAGGCTTGTGCCACTTGTGATGTGAGCTCTGGAGGAAAACTCAGCACACGGACCCACTTGGGACAGCTTATGCAAACAAAGGGAATTGGAGATAGGGACACAAGTTGTCCTCGCAAAATCAAACACAGAGAAACAGCTGAGCCTCAGGAACAAACTGGACCAGAGATATAAACTCTTCTCTTCCTTTGTGCAACTGGTTTCTTCTCCCCCACCTCCTTAACTAGCATCTTCTACTTTTCCATGCACAAATGCAAAGTACAATGGCTGCAAATTTCCAGCATTGCATGTGATACCTCCAGGAACCTGGAAATCATAGCTGCCTCTCTCTCCGGAGTCAGGGGTCTTCCCTTGTTCCAGCTGACTCCACAGTGGCCGTGAACCGAAGCTGTGCCATTGGCATCCATTCCTTTTATCCTGTGGATGGACAGTGACTCACAGTCTCACAGGAAAGGCAGTGAGACATGGGGGGAGGGGCTGAGCCACCAAAGGAAGTGCTTTGAGCTGATTTGACTTTGTAAACTTACGAACATCCTGGAATACTTTTTCAGTCATATCAATGAAGAAATCATGGTTGATTGGTTGAAAGCTAATACTGATACGAATTAGGTAACTTCTTACATTTGCATTTCTATAATCCCAGCATCTGGGATTATGAATTAAATTTATGTTTAGTACCCAAGTCTATATTTTGGAAAAAAATCTCAGATATTTCAAAGACCATCACTAAAAACAATTTATAAAAAGGTTATTGAAATCATCTACATTTAGTTTATGTGAGAATACCCATCTGACCTTCCTTACTTGACTGATAAAGAAACAGAAATGAGTAACAAATCATAAAGGTTATTTTTAGCTACTTTTGATTTCCACTGTGAGTGATTAAAAAAAATTCTACAAATTCTGGTTAAGGACAGGCTGAGTTGATAGCAACTAAGGTACATAAAGCAACTAAATGCTTGTATTGTTTGGTTGATGTTGCAGGCCTGGGGCCAGCGGTCTGAGCATTTCTTGGGAGGATGACAGTATTCAATATAACAAATAGGGGGGATTTCCTTCTACCTTGTCTTTGAAGTCAAATATTGTTTTCACTGTTTTGCTTTGTTCTGATTAATTATTTTGCTTTATTCAACATTCTGTTTTGATTGGTCTTATTGTGCTTTGTTTTAGGCTTGATTTCGCTATACCTGATGGAATGGACAATTATTGTGAAGATAACAAGATATACTATGTTAGCTGTTGCTGTTTTCCCTGTATCCTTCTTTGAAGTTCTATACCAATTTTGCTGCGTTGTTTTGACTGGCTTTGTTCTGTCTTGTTTTGTTGGATTTTATTATCTTTAAAATAAAAAATAAATCTGATCAAGGAAAAAAAAGACCAGTAATGTACTTGGCAGGTTTTTATAAAGATTTGGAGTGTTCAGATAATATCCAGTGAAGGAGAAAAATTCTTAAGTTTTTCACAGCAGAGTAGAAATCCTTTATTTCCAGTATCGCTGTTGACGATTCAGGTGTATCTATTACCTGTTCTGCTGATCCTTCCCAATTGTCCCTCCCAGTTCTTAGACAAAGGCAGTTGATTCATGGCTCTCTTAGAAAGAAAAGCTAGTGGGGTGTATTACAGCCACATGAGTCATGTGGGATCCTGCTTAAAGCTATATTTATCACGGGTGAAATAATGTTTTCAGGGGAAACTATGAGTCTACTTAAAATTACACAGTTACTTCTGTTCCAAGGGACTCATCTTTTCAGCATGTTGTTGAGCTACAAAAGTACCCGTGCCTTTTAAACTACTTGCACTGCAGGAAGAAATTCTCCCAGAGTTGCCAGAAATCAGTATGAAAGTTTAGATTTCTACTGGAAACTCGTATTTCTATCGTTATTTTTACTGCCTTCTTAAATCCTCTTGATCCAGAGTTACATGTCTTCTTGTCTTCGTCGCATTTAAACTTAGCTACTTACCTGCTTTTCTTTATTTCTTCCAGTCCAATCCGGAAACCATTGTCAGGCTAGGACACCTGACTCTCCAATTCGGTCTCCTTCCTTCTCCAGAACTTTCACTGGCTCCAAATGACTCCCAAGATCAAATCCAGCCATTCACTCTGAACTGAGTTCCTCAGGCTGACACCTCTGGCTGACTTTCTTTCTTGCTAATTTCTAATTGTCCTTTACCCTGGGAGTGGGGTTAGGAAGATAGGTTCCCGATAAGCTCCAAGAGTTTCATGCTGAGTTTTTTTCCATTTGCTCTCCTAGTGGAGCCTGCTGTGACTTCCTTACAATGTAAGGGCAGAGATAACCACGGGAACAGCACAATGAGGGGAACCAGGCCAGCTTTCTGCCAAGGGTGTGTCTTAGCAAGGCTTACCTTTGGCTCTCCTGCCTCTGACCTTTTTCCTTCCTTTTAATCTGCTCTGCTCCCCAAAGCAGGTGCTAGTCTTTCAGGAACCTGTTCTGCACTGCCGGTCGGTCATCTTCACCCTGCTGGGTTTTTTTTTTTTTTTGGTACCGGGGATCGAACTCAAGACCTCGTGCTTGCCAGGAGGAATCCTCACCCTACTCTTTTGAAGTTGGCTTTTAACTCTGCTTGTCTTGCGGTCTTGCTGTCTCTGCAGTGCTTTGCTGGTAGTTGCTTACTTTTGTACCTTCTCGTTATTCTCAGAATTTTGTCATGGGCATTGTGATGCTGCCGCCTATTACAAACCGCTAGTGATCTGTGTGAGACCACGTGCTGCAGTGGTTAAAGGCCTGGGGCCTACAGGTGAGGGTGAACTACAGTGTGCTGGCTGTGGGACCAAGGTAAGTTAAATAACAGTCTGTGCCTCAATTTTCAATCTGTAAAATGGAGCTACAGTAGTACCTCCTCAAAGAGTTGCTGTGATGTGCGGATTAGTACAACTGCAGAGAAAGGTGTTTGGTAGCTGTTCTGCCTCCATTAAGTCTAATCATCAACTGATCTTCATTACAACTCTTGACCTTTTTCTGGTTAGGCCGGACCCCAGCTGAGTTTGTTTGTCTAGGCTCAAATTTAAATCTGCTGTCCTGATTGTCTTTTACAAAGTGGGACCATTCTTCAGTTTTGTCTCATGATGGTTTTCTTTCTCCTGCTCACGTGGATAGCTTCCTTTCTCACGTGGTATGGGTCTGACTGTCCTAGATGCCTATTCCGTGCCAGATTTTACATTGACGAGCATTGCCACTCAGTTCTTGCATATGCTTTTTAATTTCCCCAACTGAATTTAAAACTTCTTGGTGCTGATAATCAAATATTAACCTTTTGAACTGTTCATAGCTTACACAACTGTAGACACTGAATAAGCATTTTCCTGAATGAATTGTTTGAATAACTAATATTCTTTGAAAGTGCCTAGAAACCTTCTAGATGGTTTGGGGTATATTCCTCCCCCACTCTCATCAGCGTCTCATCAGCCTTGAACTCACTGTGTAGCCTTGTCTCTCTGTCTGTCTCTGTCTCTCTCTCTCTCTCTTTCTCTCGTCAGGGTCTTGCTGTGTAATTCAAGCTGGCCTTGAACTACACAAGGATGCACTACCGTGCCTGGCTGGGCTGGTGTCTCTTTAGAAAAGGAAGCTCGATGCATGAAAATGTCCTGATTGACAGCACTCCATTGCGCCTCCGTCTGACAAATCTGGAAGCAGGAAGGAACTTCTTGGCCTTCCGGTCTGTGCCCTTAGTAAGGTCATGGGCCTATGAGCAGTCATAGCCTGAAAACTGAAAGAAGGTGGAAAGGAAAAGGATTATAAAAAACCTGGGCGAGGCCTTTGGGGTACTAGACAGTCAAGGAACTTGGCTCAGGAGGTGTCTTCTGATCCAGGTTCAGACTCAATGAAGGAGTTTTCCTTACCCTTGAGCCTCTGTCCTCTAATGTGTTACATAAAGCTGTGGACCAGATCCTTGGATTTTTCAATAGAGATAGTATTTTTTTTAAACTCAGGGTGTCATTCTGCATTTTCACTTTCCCTTTATCCTGTGTCTTGTTAGGTTGCTTTTGAGCTTTGAGGTGAAGATCTTGCTCGCTAATCTAATTTCTCCTCCACCTCAACCAGAAGTAGAAATTGGAACTTCTGGATTCTACCTTTTCTTGATTACCCCTATCTAATTCATTAGCAAATCCTACCGGCACTGTCTCAAATGTACATTCCAACTCTATGGGTGAAATGTTCGGACCACACACTTCTTTTCCCTCCTCCACTCCGTTTCCTAAGCCAGAGTCACTTCCGGTTTATGGAAGTAGCCCTTGCTATTTGTCTCCATATCTTTGTTTCTCTTCTCTGAACTGTTTGCAGCACTGTACTCACTCAGAGTTACCTTTTAAAAACACAAACCTTATCTCATACCACTTGCCTGCTTAGATGCTTTCATTTTGTGTGTGTGTGTGTGTGTGTGTGTGTGTGCATGTTTGTGTGTGTGTGTGTGTGTGCTTAAAACACAGGTTAAGTTTTATAATTTGATTGGCCATTGCCTGTGAGACACTCCAGTTTTGGGAGAGGTGGGTTTCCTGTCTCCTCCAGCCATGCTGGCCTCCTGCTCTTTCTTCAAATGTGCCGTGCGCCTTCCCAGCTCCCAGTTTTGAGTTTGCTGTTTTTTTCTGTATGGAATGGTCTTTGGTCTGCCATGACTGACTTCCCACTCCTCAGGATTCAGACTTTGTAATTACATTCATGTGTTTTATTGAAAAAAGAAAAAAACGCATTTACTTATATGTTGGTCTGTCACGGTAACGTATAGCAGTCAAGTTTAATAGACAGTACCTGCAGATCTGTCCACTTGAATTAAAATTTTTACAGTTTTAATTTTGAAAAGCTTCTCTTACACAAAGCAATAGATATGAAAGAGATTTAGACAATACCTTATGAGGGATATGTTTGGTGCTTGCTTTGGCAGCACTTATACTAAAACTGGAATGATCTGGAGAAGACTAGCGTGGCCCTTGTAAATGGATGACATGCAGAATTGTGAGGCATCCTGTGTTTAAACAAAAAGGATGTGTTTGGTATAACCATAAAAATCCTATTGCACTGTATTTTCCACAAGTTTTAAAATCCACAGTGTAATCTTTCAGATCAATTATAATGGCTTTGAAATGTCTCATTAATGAAAAGTGTCTAAGCTGGGTGTAGTGGCACACGCCTGTAAACCCAGCGCTTGGGAGGCTGAGGCAAGGGGATCTGTGAGAGTTCGAGGCCAGTCTGGGCTACAAACTGAGTTCAAGGTCAGCCTAAACTGCATAGTGAAACCTGTCTCAAAAAGACCAAAAAAAAAAAAAATTCCAATAAAATATCTTGATTGAAAATTAATTGAAACTGAGCACAGTGGAGCATGCTTGCAATCCCAACACTAAGGAGACTGAGGCAGGCCAGTCTGGGCCTTGAAGTGGGTTCAAGTCCTGTCTGACCTACATAGTGAGATCCTGCCTCAAAAAAAAAATTTTGAAATGTATTTTGGAAAAAAATTTAAATTTTTCTCCTAAAAAAGGAGAAAAATCACCAAATGATAGAAAATATTGACATTATCAATTCATTGCATTAGAACAAGTGTCTAGTTTTTTCAAAATGATTGAGGTTTCAAACACTGTTCTTTAAAAATTTTTAGTAATGTTAGACCAGCATATTTTGTTGCTGCTTCTGATATTCAAAATGTGCATCTTTTTCCCTATGTAAGTGTCCATTTTCTTACATTTTCTACATTGCATATTTATTTGGCTTCTCCAAAAGTTCTGTGCACTGATTTTTCAAGGAGAAGATTTTAAAGCTTGGGGTTTCATGCACATTTTTTCAAAGCTACTTCTTTTTCTTTAGAACTTCCTGTGTGTTTCTGATTAACCTCATGTAAGAATTTACTCTAAAAAAAGTTAACACGAGAAAGAAAAATAGCCTTAGCAGAGAGGAAAACCTCCTGGTTTTCTTGTGTCTATATTTTTTGATAGTGAAATACTTCAGAGATTATATTAACTTTTCAAAATTTATCTTCACTTAATGTACAGCTTTGAAATGAACTCTCTATTGTGCCTGGAGAAGCCTTTACAGTGTTGTACGTATAATCTGTAGTATTCTTCACCAAAGAATCTTGTCAAAATTGATAAACAGAAATAATAATTTTTTCAAGTTTCAGAAGGTATTACACATGAAGAAACTTCCAAGAGAATGAACTCTTTAAAGATTTGAAGAATGATTTGTAGAAGGAACCTGCTATGGCTTATATGTAGATGTACCCCCAATGTCTCATGCACTCATAGGTGGGGCTTTTGGGAGGGGCTTTTGGATTATGGGTGTGATTACTGGATTAATCCACTGATTGGTTTAGCAGAGTTCTGGGTGTGGATAATGCAGAAAGTCACCCTGGCTGTGGATGGTACAGTCCAGGAGATCTGAATGGAATAAAAAGAGGAAGGAAGGCTACTGCAAGCTGCTCTCTACCTGCCGTGCTACAAACTGTTTCTCTTCTGCCATGCTGCCCTGCGTTGGCACTGGCTAACTATGAAATGAAAATTCCACAAACTGTGAGGTAAAACAAACTTTTCTTCCTTTCACTTGTAGGTGCTGGGTATTTTGCCCTAGTAATGAGAAAAGTAACAGACAGCACAAATAAGAATAATTGGAACAATTTCTTTGACTTTTACTCAGTCTCCACTGTGGGCTTTGGCTATGGTTTCAGAGTATCATGTCCTTGAATAAAATGGAGTTTCATGTCCAGAACATCACTTTCTAGTTATGTTTGATTTTTATGTGAGTTTAGGAACAACTGCCCTAGAAATAGAAGAGAAATTCATGAGTGAATCCATCTTTAAAATTTCATGTTCTCCATACAAACATAACTGAATGCTTTTTATGTGATCAGAGTTTGAAACACCAGGAGGACTGATTGTTCTGCAAAACAGCCAGAGTCCTGGAGATACAAAAAGAATTTGAAATGAACTCAAATTATTTATTCTATGTATTAATCAGTTTCCCATCACTGTGACAAAAATACTTGAGAAAAGCAACTTAATGATACAAAGGTTTAGACTGAGTCTACCTATGTTAGAATGTAGTTATTCACTTAGTTATTCAAATTTACTTCCACATATAATAATGTATATTCAAGAAAATGTAACAAAATTGATAATTTACAGCTTACACATATAGTATTCAAGCTCAACAGTGACTGCAGTAGTTATTTAGAACTTTAATAAACAAAGTATTTCTTTTTTCTGAGAGAAGTACTTTTAAAAATTTTTTATTTTTATTTTTAAAATTTAAAAAAAAATTTTTGGCACCAGGGATTGAACTCATGGCCACACACTTGCCAGGCAGATACTTAAGCCCCTGAGCTAAATCCATGGCCCTAAATTTTTATTTTAAAGATAATAAAACCATGCAAAAGGAAATAGAACAAAGCCACGCAAAAACCAGTGTAAGTGACATAGGGCTTCAAAACAATAGGAAATCAACAATGGTTACCATAATACCCAGAGAGGAGTATTTTATCAACAACATCATCTAAAATTGCCAGAACGTGGTAATAATAAAAAGCATGCTGAGTTCAGTTTTATTACTGATTTTAACCTTTCTAAAGACAATGCACTGGCCCAGCGATGGGAACAAAATACTCATGAAGGTGACCTTCTCTGGCTTTGGTACTTATGCAGGTCTCATCTGTTTAATGTCAACCCCAAATTCACTTTATCATCTGTAAATACTTGTAGCAGTTCACAATTTATTTATGGGACATGTCTGTCTCCTCCACTAGTCTGTAGTTTGTGTTCTCATGAGCGAATAAACTATAGCCCTCGTTTCATCTGTATTTTTAGTGCCTACTCTATTGCCTGGCACATACTTGGCAGACAAAACAATAAAGGCTGTGGAAGTGTTTTGTAAGGACCAATACATTTCTAGAAATCAGCACTTTGGATTGACAAAATTGTTCACAAAGATCTCCTGGTTGTATTCCTTGCACAAGAGCTTGCAAGGGTTAGAAGTGTGTAGTTACCTGCTCCCATCACAGAGGTGGTCATCAGAACTTTTTTATTTTTTATGAGCACATGTTTGTAGTGCCTAATGGTTACATTCTCTGTAGGGAGCTAGGACGTGTGCACCACACCCCTCAAATCTTTTCTTCACCCCCCTCACTTCCCTCCTCCTTTCATCTCTTGATCCTCTTCCCATTTGAAAAAAAAATACTATATCTTCCTACTTCCTATTACCTGTCTTTTAGTTTGCTCTTTTAATTTGTGTTCCTCATGTAAGTGAAACCATGTGATATTTAAGCCTGTATGTCTGATTTATTTCACGTGATATTATGGTCTCAGAGTGCATCTATTTTCTTACAGTTGGCTCAAGTTTATCATTCTTTATGACAGAGTAATAATCCATTGTGTGTAGCTGCCGCATTTGCTTTATTCATTTCATCTGTTGATGGATGTATAGCTGCTTCCAAGATTTTGCTATTATGAAATGTGTTGCTGTAAACAGGGGTGTGCATGCATCTCTGTGATATGATAACTTTAACTCTTTCAGGAAGACACGTAGGAGGGGACTAGCTGGGATGAATGGAATTTCTGGTTTTAGTTTTCTGAGGAATCTCCATAGCAATATCCATAGTGGTTGTGCAAGTTCACATTCCTTCCAGTAATGTAGAAGGGCTCCATTTACCTCCAGTTTTGCCAGCATTTTCTGTTATTTGATTGCTTGATGATGACCATTCTTCCTGAAGCAAGATGGAATCTCAGTGTTGTTTTAATTTGTATTTGTTTACTAGCCAGCAGTTGAACATTTCTTCCTACATTTATTGACCATTTGTACTTCTTTTGAGAGGTTGTCTATTTCACTTGCCCATTTTTTGATTGGGTCTTTTTATTTGGATGCCTAGTTTTTGAGTTCTTTATATATTCTAGATATTAGTCCTCTGTCTGAGGAATAGCTAGCAAAAACGTATTCTGTAGGTTGTCTCTTCACTGTCATTCTTTTGCTAGGCAGAAGCTTCCTAATTTGATATGATTCCACTTGCTGCTTCTTTGTACTATTTTTTGTGCCACTGGGGTTCCGTTCAGAAAGTCCTTGCCTACACCTATGTCTTCAAAAGTTTTACTTATTTTACCTTTCAGTAGATTAAATGTCTCTATTTGAACATTTAGATGTTTGGTCCATTTTGATTTTAGTTTAGTGGATGGTGAGAGATATGGGGCTACATTCAACCTTCTGCACCTGGACGGTCCATTTTCCTGGCACCATTTATTGAAGAGATGACTTTTCTCCAGTATATGTTTTTGCCTCCTTGCCAAAAATCAAAGCACTGACTGTGCCTGTGGCTATTTCTGCATCCTCCGTTCTGTCCCAGTGACCCACACGACCATTTTTGTGTTAGTCCCATGCTGTTTTTGTGAGTGTAGCTTTGTAATACAACTTCAAATCCAGGATTGGGTGCTTTTCTCTTGTTAACTAGGATTGCTTTTGCTATTCTCTCTTCTGCTTCTGCGTGAATTTTAGGGTTATTTTCCCTTGTTCTATGAGGAACATTACTGGAATTTTATTGGAATTGCATTAAATCTGTGTATTAGGTTTGGAAATAGGGTCATTTTTACTGTAGTGGTTTTGTCCATGCAGGAGCAGGGAAGATCATTAGAAATTGTATTTCTTTAAGATAAATTGTATTATCTTCCGTAGTTTTACCTGCGTCACCTTTTAAATGGAGGCAGAGCATCAACCTGAATTCTTGAGGGGATGTAGGACAATGGGCCCTGATACCCTGACTCAAAGGTGAAGCATGATGCTTCTATAATTTACAGATTTGGAAATACAGCTTCTACAAGGAAAGTACAAAGGGTGGAAGGTGTGATCGTTAGAACAATGTCCTCCTCACTGAGCCTGCTTAAATGTCCACATCCATTTGAATTATTTTTAAACCACTACAGTAATGGGAAAATTATAGAGTGGACCCTTAGATTAATGCACCCTAGCTTTCTTATGGATGTTATGTACCCAAAAATGTGGCTCTTTATTGGAAACAAAATACTTCATAGGGAATAAAATACAAAAGCAAATAACAATAAAAGCAATTCTCTCAGCTTGGGCCTGGCAAGGGCGCTCGGAGCCATGAGTCAGCACATTAGTGGAAATCACCTTTCCTTTGAGTTGCTGGGACTCTGGGAGGCAGATGGCGGCTAGGAACTGCCTCCTCCACTGATTCCATAACCAGACCTTTGAAGAGGGCTTGGTTGGAGGGGAGGAAGCTCTACGGCCCCTGAAGCCACTGCCTTGAGCCATTTCAAGTGCTGGGATGAATGGTTTTTCCAAAAGATGGGTTAGAGACCTCCTCACCAGTACATGTAAGCATGACCTTATTTGGAAATAAGATTTTGCAGATATAATTAAACTGAAATGATGACACAGTGGATTAGGGCTTCCATCTAATGTGACTGGAGTCCTGGTAAAGAGAAAAGAGAAGCAGACACACAGAGAACAGGCCACCTGCTGACAGAGGCAGAGACTGGAGTGAGGCATTCAGCAGCTAAGAAATGCCAAGGAGTGCCAGCAACACCAGAGACTGGGAGAAAAGCCGGCACCTGGAGACGCCGAGAGAGGGAGGCCGGTCTTCTGTCTCTGCCTGTTCCACATGCGTCTGTACTGGACATGTGCTAACTATTTCCTTGCAATTATTTCCTCAACATCCAGTGTAACAACCACTCGTGTAACATTTGCAATGTGTTATAAGTGACCTAGCGCTGATTTAAAGTGTAAGGGGGTGTGTGTGCAGAGCTTGTATGCATTATGCGCCATTTTCTCAAGGATCCTGAGCATACGCAGACTTTTGGTATCCACAGGTGGCCTTGGAACAAACCCACCACACCGAGGGAAGCCTGTCTAGGCCTGCTAACACCTCGATTTCAGAAGTCTAGCAATTCCGAATAAATTGCTGTTGTTTTAAGACACTTGAAGTGGTAATGTGTTACAGTAGCCCAAGAAAACTAATACTGTACAGCGGGTTTGTTGTCCCTTTTGCCCCAGGGACTTGATCTCACTGATGAGCTACATTCCTGGCCACTGTACTGACCCAAACCTCTGTCAGGGCCCAGGGGCGGACAGTCTCTGGGGTCTGTTTATCTAGAGCTCTTCCGCAGAAGGAATAAACTCCCGAGGATCAACTGACGCTGGGCTTCTGGGCTTGGGACAGATTTGCACCTGCCTCTCCCAAGGCAATCTGTGCTCTCAGAAGGGTCCGGAAAACTCAGAGCGGGGAGGTCAGAGTCTGGAAGAGACAAATAGGGCCCCTGCGGGCCTGTTTCTGAGTAAGAATGGAGAGGGGGGAGTGAGGCTGTGTTTGGATAATATGACAGGGCGCCTTGGTACCGGAGCAGGAGCTCCGGTTGTGTATAACTTGTTCACGCTGAGCATAGGAGACGGGCAGAGCTGAGTCTGCATCAGTCAGATTAGGGCCAATGAGCATTTAGAATGGGAGACTAGTTCACAGGTGAGAGAGTCTTACATCTGCTCTTTTGCCATTTGAAAAAACAATCACCCACCCTGCCACCCACCTCTGATGTTTATCCCACAGTGTGAGAATAATTCGATGTGAAGATATTGCTTCTAGGCCTTTTGGCTAAGATCAAGTGTACATGTGAAGATATTATGACTGATTCTGTTTAGATTTAGAAGGGTAGTCCGTTTATCAGATTAAAAAGGGGTCACATTCACAACATCTCACTGGCTTTTATCTTCTTGCTATGTAAAATGGGGGTTTATTTTAAAATTTAATTAATTAAGTATTTTGAGGCAGGGTCTTGCTACCTGTTCAGGCTGACTTTGAACTTGCAGTGATCCTCCTGCCTCAACCTCCTGAGTGCTGGGATTATAGGCGTGTGCATCAGGCCTCAATGAAGATTTATTTTAAAACCTAAATATCATATCTGCATATACTCACACACAGATGTTCTTAACATTGCATAGGATGTGCTTTAAGTTCAGTTTTGTGTATCTTTAACTCTAAGTATAAAGTTCAAAGATACAAAATATAATCAAGTCTACTCCTTGTAGGTAGTACTGCCTGTTTATTTTCCCATTTTAACCATTCTGGCATGAGGAGAAGTGTACGTAAAGTTAAACATTTTATTTAATTTCAAGTCTGTTTAAAAAGCGCTTATTTGCAAAATATGCTACTATAGATTCTCTATTCTGCTTTACTGCTATATTTTGGAAGGATAACTAAATAAAGCATAGCATGAAATAGAAGAGAAAGTAGAATTACACTTTGAAAGTGGGTTCATACTTTATCAGTACATGTCTGTACTTCTGCTGATGTATTTTTCCTTCAGCTTGGACATTTTAAAGCTTAGTTTTTAACTGTATCTCCACTATATGAATGAATGAGACATGGCCAATCCAACATACGGAAACCACTGTGGTCACCATCATCTAGCATTTTGTCTTAAAGGTAATTGGATTTTTTGGGTCCTGGACACACAATGATTAGAAATCACGTCACAAGTTCTACAAGGAGCCAGCTCAATTTATCCTTTTCCAACTTACCTTTCAACACAAGTGTGTTGACAGTGTCTGTTTCTGGTACATTCCTCTAGCTATTTGAAAGCAAATTAAATTTTCAAAGGGACTGAAGTGTAGGTGTGAGTAACTATATTCTCATGCAAATACATATAAGATCATGCAAGTGTGTACATGCTCCCAAGAGCTGGTTGATCCTGGCACAAGTGAGTAGATTTTGCAAGTGTAGGTTGTTTTGTGTGGGAGTGGGTTAGTCATTTCAGGAGCATGTTGGGATAAGCAAGCCTGTTCCTTGGGTTTTTTCCCTTTCCTTCACCTTTCTGCTTCCTGCTGTAATTAAAACAGCTCAAGACCCTTAAGCCTTGATGTGGACTTCCCAGTCTCTTACACTGTGCAGCAAAATAAACTTCTCTACTTCTCTACACAAGTTACCCAACTGTGGGCATTTTGTTATAGTAACAGCAAACGGACTGAGGCAGGGAGACTGACTGAACTTATTAGATCTGGGGTATATGTTGAACACAGAATTCATTGGATGTGTTGATAGATAATGGTCTAGGAGTGTGTGAGGGCAGTCAGGACAATCTCTGGATTTTTTAAGTGAGTGATGAGATTATTAGTGTCCTTCCCTGAATGAGTGAGAGAGGAGAAAATGGGTTTGGCAGGAGCAGAGGGCTACAAAGCAGCAGCAGTGTCGTTAGGCATTTCAACATTTTCATAACATAGCTTTGACAAATGGAAAAATTCATTAAAAGAATTTGGTTACCATTGCTCTGCCTTTTCAAACTGGGCAGAAAGCGTCTAACTTAGCATTTCTTCATTCTCCACAGCACACACACTCTTGGCTTCAGCCTCTTCAAAGTCTCCATATGTGAGCAGCATCAGCTTCTGTTTTGGTTTTCTTGAGAACTGATTGATCCATGGCATGGGGCGCTATCTTTTGTTTGCTCTTCCTCTTCTTTCAATCATAATCGTTTGCTGCTGAATAATTACAAATAGCTCTTTTCTACTTCGAATCTTTTCAAGTTAATTTTTTTCTTGATTTCCCTTCCCAGGCTACTTTTGCATCCAGGGTTGTTCTAGTTTGCTGAGCATTCCTGGGGATCAGTGTCCAGGTTAGCCATTAATTTTTTTTTCATTTTGCTTTTAGCCAAGACTTACAAATGTTGATTGTGCTGACCTGAATTCTTTTCAGATGTATGTTTGTGTACTTGCACAGGAGTAGTTATTTCTCATCAGAAGTCCAAAGGTTAGTTGGAAATGTTATGACAAAACTATGTGTCTTTTCACAGTGCACACTTGACCTTAGCTTAGCCTTTCATCTGCCTTCCTGGCTTTCATCTTGACCTTGGGAGGGGGTCAAGGAAGGACAGCAGAATAACAGCACATGAGAAGCAGGGGAGTGACAGAAAGTCCCTGTAGTGAAAGTGAGGAAGCTGGCATTAGGCTGGCATCCACTCTCCGACGTTGGTATATGAGTTTACGGGTTATATTTGTAAAATAAGGGTGCTCTCACCAACACTGAGAGCCCTATGAGGACAAACCAGCCTGCGGAGGATGAAGAATGCAGGAAATTCCTGAAATCTACTCAGCTCCTTTGTTCCTAAATGTTTTTGAATTTAAAACAGATTCTTTGGGTAAATGCTTTAAGCAATTTTTGATTTATAAGAAATGAATAAAATATGAGCTTCCTTGCCATACTTAGTAGTAAAAGGTATATAAGCAATAGACAGAATTGATAGGAAATCAGTTGCTTCATTTCTTTACGTGTATGAGTGTCTTACTAATTTAAAATTACAAATACTATCTCCTTGCTCTCACAGCATTGGGGTGACACGCATGGTGGTAGTAATCCCCATGTAAATCAGTGAGTCCTCTTAGGAATTCTATTTCCTTGAGTCCTTCTGGTTTGAACTCAAGGACTAGATGATAACACTCATGTAGACAAATCTGTGACTGAAGTTTTAAAAAACTAATAGGACATCTTTTAAAATAGGAAAACTATGAAATCTAAGTGACTCACACAGAGTCAGGTAGGGCATGGATTATGAAGTCAGGGTCACGAAACCAATGCTGCTGCCCTTTGGCGGGGCTGCTGCTACATTATGCAGCACAATGTAGAGGGAGCAGGGAGCTAAAAGCCAATCTGAATAGGAGGGATGAAATTTACAGGGAAAGTTGCCCTGGACCCTAAATTCTATTGGCAGAGGTGTTCTATAGGATTTTCATTCATTTAAAAATATTCTGGGAGCAACTGTGTAGTATGTATTGGGTATTACTATGAAAATGGAAATACAAGAGTAAAGAAAACATACATTTTAGTAGGGAATGGGGAAAGAATATAATTAAACATAAACTCACAAACATGATTATTTAATATGAGACAACAGGAAATACTATGACGGTCATGAAACTGGGCAATGTGACCCAAGGTGACTTAGGTGGAGAGGAGAATAACATCATGAACAGGATGGAACCTTCCCCGAAGAACTGACTTGAAATGAAGCCTAAATAATGAGAAGCAAGGCACAAGAACATAGAGGAAAAACACCCTGGGCAGTGGAAAGTGTAAGTATAAAATCTTGAGGTGAGAAGAGTTTGGAATATTTGTGAACAACTGTAAGCCCAGTGCCAGGGGACAGCCTGCAGGGGCGGCAGGGGGGTGGATTTTGAGACACAAGACGTGCTGACCATGGCAGAGAATCTATATTTATTTATTTATTTTGATACCAGGGATTGAGCTCATGATCTTGTACTTACCCAGGCAAGTGCTTGAGCCACTGAGCTATAAATCCCCGGCCCAGGAATTTGTATTTTAAGTGAAATGGAAAGACATGGAAGGATTTCTTTTTCTTTTTTTCTATTATATATATTTTTATTTATTTCTTTATTTTTACTAAAGTGAGTCTTAATAGGGCCTTAATAAGGCCTGGGCTATAACACAGAGGACTAGTACACAGAAGGGAGCCCCACTAGACTAAAACCCCACCGTGGGAGGATTCTAAACCAAATCGACATGGTCTGACACATTTTTATAGCAGAAGAACTCTATGAAGAAATGGATTATAGATTGTACAGTAGAACAGGACCACTCCTTGGAGACTATTGCTTTAGTCTGGATGAGGGAGGAAGTTGATTTGAATTTGGCGTTCTGGAAAAGCCAAGAGACGTTTACAGCTGATACAGCACTCTCTTCTTGGTCTGAAAATATTAATAAAAATTAGAAATTAATAACACGTAAATTCTAAATGTCTACTACCACAGTATACTATTATAATTACTCTATTTTATTATTAGTCGTTAATCTCTTACTGGGCCTCATTTATAAATTAAGTTATATTGTATGTATGTATGTATGTATGTATTTATAAGGAAAAGCACAGTATATGTAGTGTTCCATACATAGCTGCTTAAATATTAAATGGTTTCTCTTATAGGAAAAACTCAAAATACAAATAAAGAGAAAAATAAAAACTTGCAGGAAATAGGGAGATAGATCTTTTGCAGACAGGAAGCAAGTCAAGAGATTGAGGGAAGGGAAGATGAAGGGGGTGAAAAAAGAATTGTGATGTTATGTCCGTGTACTAATTACCTACAAGAAGTCAGTCACTGTGCACAGAAAACATGTACCAATAACAAAATAAAAATTGAAAAAAAAATCCAGTGTGTGAACCATCTACTGGGAAGCCTTTGAAAATATTCCTGCTTAACACAGTGGGAAGGGCTCTTGTATTTAGATTAGTGGATCAGAACAAAAATATGAGGAAAATTTTGAATTTTTACTCACAAAACACAGAAAACTAATCAGATGAAAGGGAGGAGTAGGTTCTGGAAGATTAGAACTTTTGGGACTTCCTTGAGTTACCTTAAAGAGGACTGCAAATTAAGAAAACCAGATTTCTTTTTAGAAAACCAGAACTTATCACCTGTGCTAACTGCTCATTATTGGTTAAGGGCAAGCAGGAAGGGCACAAAGTGCTTCACACCAGGAATGGCCTGGGGCTGAAATTCAGGAGCCAGGATAAAGACAGCGGTGGCGCTATGCCCTCTGCTTGTGAGTCTAGTAGAAAACCACACAAAAGGTGGAACAATAACTGTGGCTCTACCACTCCACCTGGGGGTCCTGCAGCTGGAGCTGGAATTTCCCCATATATAAATCTCAAATCAATACCCTTGCTTTACAAAACATATTAGCTGAAATACTGGACCCATCCCAGGCAATGTCGCCTCCTGTGAGCATCTGGCAATGTGTCAGACACCTGCGGTTATCCCACCCGGTAGTAGGACCGGAAGTGCTAGTGGCATCCACCGGAAATGCTGCTGAGCCAGGACCACCCACGTTGGGCAGTGAAGCCCTGCGGCCTGGATACTGCGACTGTGCAACGCTGGCCTGAAAAAAATGATAGAAATGTTTGTTAACCATGATTGCTTCCGGATAGGCAGTTGCTTTTCTCCTGTTTTAAACTTTGTTCTTTCCAAATATTTAATATTGAACTCTCAGTTTACAGTCGTCAAACAAGCAAACAAACCCTAAAGGACTGACAAGCAGACATGACCACCATGGAGCAAACGTCTGCCAGATCTAGGTCAGGATCTTCCGATTCCAAGGCAAAATGCCACAGAGCCTCTCCCGTGAGTCAGGTGGGAGGCGGCTTGACTTCAGCCTGTCAGATCCAGGGTGCCACAGAAGACCTCATTAGCAAACATGCCTGGTTTCCACTGAGTCACTGGCCCGCGGTTTTGCCCTCCCGGCTCAGGTCTTCCTGTGTTTTGGTTGGGGAGAAGCTGAAGAGGAAAAACAGGCTGTTTTGTTTTGTGTTGAACTGTGCCGTCCTTGAGCAACACCTGGATCCCTGGCCGCTGCCCTTTGTTCCAGGACCTGCACAGCAGGACTGGTGTGGGCAGGACTCCGCGGAAGATCCCTTGAGTCCATGGCTGGGGGCTTGATCTTCTGGACATCTGCTCGAGACCTCTGGGGGTGTTTGCAACTACAGATAGCGCTGAACCCTGGGTGTATCGTGGTTTCTCCTGTACACATAGGCACCTGTAATAAAATTTAATTAGGTACAGTAAGAGCTTCACAAAAAACAGCGATCGAACAATTACGGCAGTATGCTGTGATTAATTTTTTTTAAAAAAACAACTCTATGCATTGTTATTTGTGGAATTTTCCATTTAATATTTCCAGTCTCGGACTGATCGCAAGTAACTGAAACTCTAGAAGTTGACACACAGATGGGGGAGGAGGGCGTGTGTTATTCCAGCTGAGACCTCAGGTAGCGTGCACTGAAAGAGGCTTCCTTGGCAAGGTAAGTGTGGCGAGAAGTGGAAAAAAATGTACCTTTAGTGAGGAGAATTATGCTAATTGAAGACCTCCCTCCTTTTTTCCCCCATAAATGAATATGTGGAAAAATCCATAAAGAATTAGACTAAATTGCAACTTTTACATAAACAAAATTCCACGTTGTTTTTGAGATTCCAGCCTCACAGGAAATCTCTGACCTGAATTATCTAGGGGAACTGTCACCGTCATGCGCGGCGGCTGCTGAGTAGCGCTCCTCCGATGGGTGGGCCTGGACTCTGGCTGGGTGATTTGTGATCTGCAACCACTTGCAATCTGCTCTTGTAAGAGGGCAGGCTGATAGCTGTCTCTCTCTTTCATATTTTGGAAAATCACATCGATCATGATTATCTGGCTCTGGGCTTGTCGGGAGGGGTTGTTTTAAAGCACTTTGCAAATATAAAAATGTCCAATAAAATTGCAGTCTTTCGGGTGCTCTATCACCTGCCGCCTTTGGAAAATCTGTCAAAAGCCACATCCCTCCTAAGCTGACATTTTTAGTTTTCATATGGGAAATTGTGTTTACAAGATTAAACTTTTTAGTTTAAAAAGTTATGTAATTTTCCTTTTCAACAGTTCATCTGCTTATAAGAAAAGTGAATTTTTCTTTCTAAATGGAAACAACTACCCCACAATCATGAGACTTATTATTCAAAAATTGAAAAGATTAATGGAATCATGTCACCAGTTAGTGCAATCCCTTACTGAATTCTAGTGTTCTTAGTGAAGAAGCCTTGCAGAGTTGTCTTCTGCAACTCTTTAGAGGAAAAAAAATCTTTTATAAAGAGCGAGTCAGAATAGATTTTTTAAAAATGTGAGTTGTTAGGGCTGGGGATTTAGCTCAGTGGCTTAAGCACCTGCCTGGCAAGTGCGAGGTCATGAGTTCGATCCCCGGTACCAAAAAAAAAAAAAAAAAAGTGAGTTGTTTGTGGGGGGCATGCCCCTGAAGGGGATACAGGGGCCCCACTCCTCTTTTGTCTTCTTCCTTTCTGGCTACGAGGTACCTGGCCTTGCTTCCCATACCAAAGGCCCTGCCACCATTGCTGCCCACACGTGGACCTGGAGCAGTGAGGCACTTTTCTCTCTGTAAGGTGATGCTAAGACAGGAGCAAACTGGTGGGATGGGTAGAGAATAACCTGAATGTAGACACCCTTAAAATCAGAAAAATGGGATATGTTGGTGGCCACAAAAAGGAAATGGTTAAATTTTGGAAAATTGAGATAAAGACAAATCATCTCCCTATGTTTATGTTACTAAACACCCCTGCATGATTGATAATGAAGAAAGAATGGCTAAAAGAAAGAGGGTAGTGGTCAACAGCCTTGTCCAGTGCTGTGGACATTAAGAAGTATCTGGATTGTCCCAGCAGTACTGCGGTCTTTGATCCCTGGCATAAAACCAGACCTCAGTGTCTTTAGGAGGAATTAGTTACTTTGGAACATACTGCATTCAGGTTAAATTCAGGGAAGAGCCATAACCTCTGAGAAGCTTTCATTTGGCTGAGGAGTATCAATTCTTTTTAAATAGACATGTTAAAAAGAGTCACTGGGCCTGAAGTGCCATTGATTATAAGAAAAAGAACGGTTGTGTCTGATAACCATGACACCTCATTCTTTATTTGCTTCTAGTTTTTTTCAGCTCAAAGCATTGTTGAAAACGCTTTGTCAGTATTCACAAGAGGCAGGTATTACTACATGCTACATGCAACTGTCAAACTGAGGGGACTGGATGGAAACAATTCTGTCGTGAGTCACAGTTATTACTATTTACTTCCTGAAAACCCAGTTGCACAGGTATCTGATTGCTGAAGTAATGCCTGGAATGTAGCATGCATACATAAACAGCTGTGGCCTTTATCTTATTTATTCAGACCAAAGTTAATGTTCTCCTGTGTTTACTTCATCTACTTGAACTTTGCCCTAATTTACTTTCAACTTTTAAGTATCTGTGATAGATTTGTTGTTATTTTATGTCTC
Source organism: Dolichotis patagonum (assembly GCA_004027295.1). Classification (NCBI taxonomy): domain Eukaryota; kingdom Metazoa; phylum Chordata; class Mammalia; order Rodentia; family Caviidae; genus Dolichotis; species Dolichotis patagonum. The sequence goes on along the minus strand of PVJX010011007.1, from coordinate 665 downwards.
CGAGTGTTTAGACTCTGTGTGCTTCTTCAGGTGATGTTTTTTTTTTGCAAGTTTCATCAGATTCCTCAGTTTAACATGCATTAAACTTTGCTTTGCATTCCAAGAAAATTTTGTAGTAATTATTTTTCTGGTTGCATTAGGTCTCTGTAGGGATACTTAGATACTAGCCAATGAGTATTTCCCATTCAGTGCAGGACAATGACAATAACTCTAGGATGACTAAAGAGAGAAGGGAAAGGAATCAGTTGTGTTAAGTTTTCCTACTTTTTTTCTCTGAATCATGTAGTGGAATTTTGTGAAATCATAGGAACCAAAGCCATGCAAGTTAAGCTAGCAACTGAAAGTCACAGGAGTTGTGGGAAACACTTGATGAAAGGGAGTTGGTATTTTATTCTTACTGTGAACCAAAGTAATAAATCAACAGCATCATCAAATAATAGTAGGCAACATCTAATAAAGGATTATTCCAAGCCAGGCAGTGTTTTCAGTTTAATCCTCACAGCTTTGTGAAGAAGATCTGTCCCATCTTAGGGCAGCATGATGCAAACATCGAAATTAAGATTGGCCAAAGATTCAGAGTTATAATTTAAATTCAAGTTGCCCTGTTTGAAATCTTTATCCTACAATTCTGCTTCAATCGATTCTCTGCTTTTGAGGCACACTTT
>PVJX010011006.1:0-54953 GCA_004027295.1 Dolichotis patagonum | reverse complement strand
ATCCCTTTGAATCTGCTTCATAAATTCTAGGTTTTTTCTTAATTCTTCAATAAATTTTTCTCTCCATTTGTGTTCCTCTATTCTTCTGTCTGTGTCTTCTTGAGAGGTACCCAGCCCTTCTTTTATTAATCTACTTATCTCTTGTTTAATTTGAATTAATATTTCAGTTTTGGTCCCGCTTACGAGGTCTTGAATATATATCTATTTATGTCCGCTAATGCTGTGTTTGATGTTGCATTTTTGCTGCCCTCAGTCTCTTTTGTATTTACCTCTCCTGGATCAATGTTCTCAGGGTTGGGGGCTGGGAGTGTTTTCTTATTTCTCCCTTTCGTCATGTTTTTTGTTCCTTCCATACAAGTGTACATTGTAATTCCCAGACCCTTTTCTTGTTTAAGGCTCCTCTAGAGGGTGCAGGCTAGGAGCTTTAGCCCTCTTCAATAGGTTATCAGAGATTAGAGTTCACCCACGGGCAGTGTGTGCTAGCTCCTCCCTTCTGGGCCAGTCAACCTTTGCAGGCCTTCACTGTGTCAGTGTGCACTGATCTCAGGGAAGTAACTGGGTCCCCGCCAGGGGTGTGGCCTAGTTCAAGCAGATTCCACCAATCCGCTCAGCGAGGGGAATAACCAGCTGAAGCCACTTCCTTATGGAGTTAGGGCTGTCCTGCCCAAATCCAACATGTCGTCCAGTTGGTTTCCCCTTTCCTGTGGGAGGGTCTTATTCCCATCACTCACCACGTGTTGATGCCAGTCCCTGAGAACTGCTGGGCTCCCTGACCTCTGACTTCAGTGCGGCTGAGGTGGGAATTCACGGTGTCTCTGGGTGGGTCGTGTGCAGTGCCGGTCCCGGCGAGCTGCACGCCAGGCTGTTCAGCTCCGGCCTCCGGCGGCTCAAGCCAGTCTCTTTGGCGCGGATCGCTTGTTCAGGTTGGGCGGAATTCAGGCGTCTCAAGGCGGGTGCCATGCTCGCCGATCTTATCTTCACTAATAGTAGCCCCAGGACCTCTTATTCAAGCGGGTTTTTGCGCTTTAGTTTCTTTCTGTGTTGTGAGAGTCCATCTCTCTCTGTTTGGGTCTCTCCAGGGTGTTTTATTCTGGCATTTGAGCTGTCTCTCTCAGAGAGGGTCTCTCTCCTGCTACCTACCAGTCCGCCATCTTGTCTCTTCCCCTCTTTTTTTTTTTTAACCAGGGATCAAACTCAGGACCTTGTGAGAAAGTTAGTTTTTTGGGGGAGGGGATATAGCTCAGCGGCACAAGTGCCTGCCTGGCAAGCACAAGATCGAATCCTGGTACTCCTCCCCCCCAAAAATCCTGATTAATCATAGAACTCATATTATAAAGATTTAAATGAAGAAAGTTAGTCTTTATAAGTTGGCAAACAGAAGTTACAAGAAGAAGGTAAGCTTTTGCTGAAGGCCATGGTACAATGGTATCTTGTGGTGAGCACAGTTGTGTGTAGCAAAGTTGTTTTTAGCACACTCAGAAGTTTTAATTTGAAGACAAATCATGATTTAGCTGCATTCAGTGGCAGAGAACAGAATGACTACAACTTTTTAAAGCAAAATGGCTACAGTTAGGTCAGGATTTCTGTTTCACTATGGTAAATCCATTGGCTTAATTTCCTTGAAATCATGTAAACCTGACTAAATTAGATATCTTCTTTAATTAACTTTGATGTCTGTGACTCTTCTAGTGATGAAACATGAAAATCTGCCTATGTCAGTGAACGTTTGCTCCAAGCCTAGTAAATGGCTCCGTATTATTTCATGGTATACATGAAGCATTACATCTACCCAGTCTTCTGTAATGGAACATTTAACTCCAAAGATGTTTTTCACCTCCACATTTTTTTGTTTATTTTTACAACTGAAATTTTAAACCTACTTTTAATTAGCAGTCACACCCTGAAAATTTTAAAGACTTAGAATTCAATGATTCATAATAGTATTTATAGCCAGGTACATTCCTGTAATCGCAGTTTGAAGCCAGCCTGGGTTACATAGTGAGTTCAGGGACACCTTGAACTACATAGTGAGACCCTGTCTAAAAAAAAAAAAAGTATATGACAGTTAAAATATATCTGCACATGGGACAGAATTCAGTGAAAGAAGTTGGTGTCCTGCTGGTTGATGTCATAACAGCCTGTGTCATCAGTGCTAGAGCTGGTAAATTCTAGTTCTAGTGGAACACTGCTCTTCGAAACACAAACTCTTACTAGTCCTAACAGAAGATCGGATTCTCTTACTCAGAGTACAGGTTTGAGAAATTCGTAGCAAAATAACAGTACCCCAAAGGTTTTCCTTTTTTCTTTCCACAGTTGTTCTTAATCCAGCTCCTAATGGTTTAACAGTAGTAGGTATACTTGGGAGACAGTTTATTCCCTCCTGGTTCACTGTTCCTCAGTTTCAGTGTGTAGAATTGAACAAATTGCTTATTCTAGACAAATCTGATTTTCTGGGAAGATGGACTTAGGAGAAAGATCCATGGTCTACAGAAAGAGGGAATGAGGGACAAGAGGGGCTGGAATATAGCTGAGTGGCATAGCAACCACCTGGCATGAGTGAGGTCTTAAGTTCGAATCCCAGTACCAACAACATAAAGAATGAAGGACACTGTTCCTAAAGATGCTGGTTCCTGGTCTGTGCAGACCTCTTCCTTTCTCACCCAGAACAATGGGTTGGCTGGAAGCTTCCAGAATACCCTTAACCCTGAAAGGGCCTGATCCAATTAACAGTGAGAGAACTGAAAATGTTTTTTTCCCTAAAATAGTCACACCTAACAAAGTAGCTTTGCATTCTCAGTATTGCGTTCTAACAGTAACATTTTGAAAAAGTCCTCTTATTCTGATAATATTTTTAAACCTACTGTACAGTTAGGGAGTCAGTTCTGACTCTGAGCATGAACATAGTTCAAGAAGCACAGACAGGAGTAAAACCAAGAAGCAGAAGTAAAACCACTAGTTCCAGTGCAAACCCATTTGTTTTATAAGGACACGTCACTGCCTGTGAAAGAAATATGTCCCGGTCTCCTCTGGATTTTGTATCTCAGTCCATTTCTGTACAGAAATAAACCTCTTTTCCCTTCCTGGGCCAGCTTAGGGATCTCTGAAAACAGAGGATCTATTCATGATTGTGGAGAAGGGTTGTGAGGTAGGGAAGCCACCTTCACAGCTGGTCTGCATTTCTCTGCCTAGGTGCAAAAGATGTCTGATCTCAGTATGAAGATTATAATCAGCATTGGCAGCAGCTTACTGATGGTTGCAGCTTTTCTGATCGCTGTTGTCGCCAGTCTTCTCTTCAAAGCCTCTAAAGTGCTGAAGTGAGTCATGGGGACAAGAGTCAACAGTGTCCTCTCAAATGGGACACCTGGAATTCTGCTTGAGCAGGGTCATTCCTTTTGGCTGGAGCTACACAGTGGGTGAGGTCAAGAACCACAGGCAGGTTTGCAAAGGCAAAGGCAGGCACATACAGAATCTGGGGGGTTTTCTTTCTGGCTTGGGGTTGTAAGCTGGAAAGTAGAATATTTTCAGCTTGAGGCTGTGTGTGTTAGCACCACTGTAGTGTCACTTGACCTCACTGGGTTTACCATCAAATGTTGATTAGTCCCTTGGCAGAATTTCACCTAGTCCTAGGTGCTGGAGACAGGACAATCCCAGGAGATGCTGTGGGAATAAGCCTGGGACAAGCCATACTGACCTCATCTCACCCAAGTCAGGAACTCCCAAGCATGTTCCCTCATTCATTCCCCATGACCTTGGGGACAGTGAGGTGGACTTATAGGACAGAGGCCCTATAGAAGACAGCTTACAAGGGGGTGTAGGCCACGCAAGAGATTTTTCTGGTTTGATCAAAGGATCCTTAAGTATGGGAGAAGCTAGCTTTACACCTCAGTGGTGTCCCCATTCTAGGGAATTACATAGCAGGGCTCCTTCTGCCTTATTCCTGCTGCAACCATATAGGTGATCCCTACTTTCAGTTCTTTCCCCGCTACTTTTGCAACCTGAGTTTACATGTACAGCAGTTATAGGCGAGAAGGAGATGAGAGAGGAACTTGGCACAGGGACAGAGAGCTTTAATCCAGGGCTGGTGTCACATGTGTGGGTTGACTGCAGTCCCGAACCTCCCAGAGAGCCCTGACAATTGTTTAAAAAATACAATGAAAACTTCCAAGCCCATGCTTTGTATGTCTTTTCTTAAGAGATGCACAAGAACCTGATGCTGAGGCTGATTGTACCAGCAGCACCATGGACAAGGCCATCCTGACTGAATCCATCTTCACTAAATCTTGTCCAATTGTTCAGCCCTGTGAGGAATGTAAAATGTATGCAGATCCTCTGCCACCTTGCTTTTGTGAGATAAACAGTGGATACTAATGTGTGATTGGTGGACAAAAAAATCTTCATAAACAATATTTCTTCCTTAGCAGTATATTTTGTTATTCAAGTCAGGCTCTATACCATTTATATTCTTATGTACTCTCACATGACATTTATGTATTTTTTGATTACATATGCAATAATGAAAATAATCCTTTCTGCCTCCAGTTGTTAGGTCTTTTACTTAAATGTCTGCATTACCATGTTGGGACTCAAGGCAACTAGTTTGTAATATTAGATTGCAATATAAGCAAGAGAGAGTAAAAAATAAAAAGTTTGTCAACAGTTTAACAAGAGGGGATATTGTTGTAATAGATCCATGAGATAAAAAATAAAAAGCACTGGAGCCAAGCATTGTGCTACATCCCTGTATTCCAGCTACCAGGAGATTGAGGCAGGAAGTCTGCAAGTATGAGACCAGCATGGACAACTTAGCAAGACCAGGTCTCAAGATAAAAACAGCTGGGCAGAAATTTGATGTCTCTGAATGAGATGAATTTTTCCCTGGTGCTAAATACTGTTTGGATTTTATTACATGGAGCCTTCTCTTTGAAACTCTTGAAAAAAAAGCCACACACAGTCCTTTGGGGTTCTACAAAGATTCAGGCATGGACTGAGTACTAGCACTGGCAGCTGGAGTGAAACTTTTAGAGCTTTCAGTGATACAGAGAACCCACTGCTGCAGCACACATGCCATAGCTTCACCACCACAGGCTCATCGGCTTGCAGAGTTGGGGATTGGGGCTGCTTTTGTCACCAGAGATGCAATTTTGGCAAGCTTCCAAGTGTTTGCAATGACCTGACTCAAGTGTTAGTCACAGAACAGACACTTAAAAAAATGACAGACTGAGGTGTAAGTTCTTTGCATGTCCAAGGACAGAAGGCCAGCCTCTGTAATGGGGACTGCATCACAAAATTCAGGGCTGGGGATTTAGCTCAGCAGTGTAAGCTCCTGCCTGGCAAGTGCGAGGTCGTGGGTTAGATCCCCAGTACCCCCAAAAAAAGGCAAAAGATAAAAACAAAATAGCAAATCAAACAAAATTCAGCTCACTCAACCTGAACCCAAGTGTAACCCCTCCCTCCCTCTGTTAGACCTCCAGATGCCATCATGCTTAACACTCTGAATAGTCTTGAAGGATGGATTACCAGACAGGTCTTTATTGTGTAGAATACAGACCAAAACCCAAAACAACACCGCAAGCATCCCTTTCCTACATTTCCTGCAGCTGAATTTTCTTGCAGACCTTCCAACTCTGAGCCAGTGTCAGGCACTGGGATGTAGGGCAAGAGAACATTTGCAAGGGCTGTGAAGGATGGGTGGGGAAGGATAAGGCCAAGCCCTGGTTTCTGCCCTGCGCTAGCCTGTTGAGGGAATGTAGAGACACTGCTGCTCTCTGAGCTCAGTTTTCCTTCTCAGAATTGTGAGCCATTGTATCTCTACTGCAACTCAGAAAAACACTCTCCAACACGTTGGATGGGACCAAGGTCAGCAGTTGGATGTGGATGATTAATGAGCAAGGTAAAGACATTCTGAATAGTAAGTGAAAGAATATACTTCAGGATTTACTCCTGGGTCTGAATTGAGAGAGGACCAGGTGGACAAATCTCTCATCAGGGTAAAATGCACATTAGAGGCATTAAACCAAGTTTATCGGAGGCCCTTGCTTTGGTTTGAGCTCCCATACTAAATCCCAACAGACAAAATCAAACTACAATGGAGACACTTATGCTAAATCTCACATAATCAAATCAAACTTTAAAATGAGTCAACTGTCAAAAAATTAGATGCACAGCAATCAGAAGAGGCCCAATTTACATAAATGGCAAAGATAGGAAGTTTCTACATAGAATAACTTTGAAGAGACCAATTCAGTTTTTGTTCCTTATTTGTACTTTCCTCAGCCCTTTTCTGTGAATAAAGCCAACATTCTCTGCTCAACTTCAGTGGATTCATGAATTGCTCATAAAAGACAGCTAGCACTCTAGGAGGCTGAGGCGTGAGGATCACAAGCTTAAGCATACCCTAGACAATTCAGTGACTTAGTGAAACCCTGTCTCAAAATAAAATATTTTTTAAAAGGGCCGAGTATGTAGCTCAATGTAAATGCCCTGGGTTCAATTACCAGTACTGTAAAAACAACAGGGGGCCACTTCCTAGACACCTAATGGATCCCAGGCCTTATTCATTCCACAAATGTGATAGAGTTTTTGCCTCTGGACACTCATGAAGACCTTGTAAATACTAAGCCTTCCAAGCCTTCTCCCCACCCAGTCCCAATCACACAGTGTAGTCAAGCTATCCCCAGCATGGTAAGACCAGGAGGACTGAGATGGTCAGTTCTCAAGAGAGTATGCCCTTGTCACATCTCATGAGGGTAAATTTTATTTATCTGGGACTTGTAAACTTCATACCAATAAAAAAATTAGAGACACAAGTTGAAAAGGTGAAACAAAATCACTTGTTGGAGTAGGATAGGGAGCCCAGAACTGGTGTTCCAGGGTCTTTGTTCTTAGCCCATTTTATTATATGACAAAAAGGACTCTCCCCGCTAAAATTTGTTGCAACTTGACTGGCTGTTTTAGTCTCTGAGACTCTTGATTTGGCCAGTGACCCTGTTTATTACTTAGATGCAGATTCTCTGTTTCTGTTTGTCTGTCTCTCTGTCTGTCTGTCTGTCTCTCTCTCCTTTGCACTCCCCTTCTCTGTGGTGTGCAAAATCTTGGGTAAGCTCATTTAGCCCTTCTTTGTCCTGCCAAGGTGCTATCTCTAAAATTTATGATAGGTCTTACATACAAGGCTGAGCTAGCAGTTAGTAAAGGGATGCTTATACATTTTAGTGCAGTAATATGGTGAGAGAATACATATATGTGTATATATGTATGTGTATATATATATATGTGTGTGTATATATGTGCAGATGTGAGTATTTTGTGCACTGAGTTTTCTATAGCTCCTTCCCCACTTTGTCTCCTTTGTACTCAACTGGCGATACAGAGGAGTAAACTAGGCCCTTGGCACCAAGTAGAGCCAGGCTGCTTATCAGTTCTCCCTGCTTCTCTTAATTGCTCTCTCTAGCAATGGTTTTTAACTCTTTCTAGTCAAGATTTTCCAGCAACCTCACTAAGGCCTTTACGTTTCCCTGCCTGTCCCCTAACTTTCCCTCCACACTCAGGCTAGCTCCTTTGCCATTCACTCAGGTCACATCCTGTACCTTAGACCCTGCTTAGTTGGGTACAATGTGAGAATCACAAACTAAAGCATTTTAGTAATGTGGAATGCAGACCAAAACATCCAGTTCTTTCATACATTGTGTGTTTCCTTGAGCACCTCCTGGTATAAAATAATGATTTCAGCAAGAGAAGGCACAGATAGGACTTGGTTCCTGAAGTCAAACTGAGTAAGGAGCCAGGAGACAAATTTATAGCTGGAAACCCCCAAGCCAAACAAAGAGGCATAAGTCAAAGACAGAGCAGAAGGGAGTAATCATTACAGGGAAAAGACAGGTGTGCATAGGAGGAGCACTCTCTGGGGAGAAGGCATTTGAGTCATCTCACAGGATTAGTAGAGGAAGCAGACAGGGAGCCCAGAGGAGCTGCCAAGAATCAGAGATGAGAAACCTGGACAGGCAATGGGTCATAAGGCTGAAACTAGGTCAGCCTGAGGTGAGGGCAGCCTTAAAGAGCAGACTGAAGAAGGTGGCCTTTATGCCTCGTGTCTTATGAAACTCCAGATGGTATCCTGTGGCCCAGAGGACTCTACTAAATCTACCAGAGATTCCAAGGCTCCCTTATCTAACTGCCTGAAGCTACTGAACCAGTTAGTGCTGCGTGAATGTGGATCTAGATCCTACTCTGGCTTAACCTGACAAGAGGAATTTAATTTTTCTACGCCTCATTATATGTGTCACCATGTAATATTATTACTCCATGGTTATTTTCAGGAATCAGTGGGATGTTGAAGAAGTAAGGTTGTAATTCATGAACAAATTAAAAAGAATACATTTCTCCTTTTAAAAAATGGTTACATTCAGCACTATAACAAATACCTGAAACAATCAACTTACAAATTGGAAAGTTTTATTTTTGGCTCACAGTTTTGCACTTTTCAGTTGTTTGTGGCTGTTCAGTTGTTTGTGACCCTATTGTTTTGTGGCTGTGGTACCACATCATAGTAGAAGATATGACAGAGCAAAACTGCTCATCTCATGGTCAGGCATAAAAAGAGAGAAAGAAAAATGAGCTAGGATCCCACTGTCCCTTTGAAGGTGCTCCCAATGATCTGAAGACCTCTCAGTAGGCCCCATGGCTTAAATGTCTCACCACACCCCAGTAGTGCCATAAGCTGGGTATCAAGCCTTTAACACATGGGCCTCTTTGAAATATTCTAGATCCAAACTATAGCAGGTACCATATGTTGTCACCACCTCTTATTATCTATCAATAGAATATTTAGCAAAGTGATTTCTGATAGTTGTTTCAAAATTCATTTAAGACACAGTATTTTCATTCTGTTAACATATGTCCCTACTGTGTGGCATTAACAATTAAACTAAACTTGAAGAGAAAAGTCAGCACCTCTTGAGAATCTGCCATGCTGAGACTGGGATGAGCCCACTAAGAAGCCAACTAGCCAGCCTTTCTGGTAAACTGTGCAAACCATGTGGGGCCTCAGAAGAGAAAAGTCAAATAGCACCTCCCCTGAGCCTACCAGCACATGGGCTGAGAATCAACACGCTCCCCTCTCCCCCATAATCAACAGGCTGGTTCAGAAGACAGACTGAGTTGATAGCAACTGAGGTACAAAAGGCAACTGAATGCAGTGGTCTGAGCCTCTATCGGGAGGCTAACAGTATGCAACATAGTAAAAATGAGGGGATTTCCTTCTTCTTTTTTTTTTTTTTTTTTCTTTTTTTTGGTACTGGGGATTTAACTCACAACTTCACGCTTGCCAGGCAGGCACTTGTGCCACTGAGCTATCCCTGGCCCTGATTTCCTTCTGTCTTGTCTTTGAAATCCAATATTGTTCTCACTGTTTTGTTCCAATTAATTGTTTTGCTTTGTTCAGTGTTCTATTTTGATTGGTTTTATTATGTTTTGGTTTGATTTTGCTATATCTGATGAAATGGACAACTATTACAAAGATAACAAGATATACTATAGTAGCCATAGTTCTTTTCCTAGTATCCTGCTTTGAAGTTCTGTACCAGTTTCACTGTTTTGTTTCGATTGGCTTTATTCTGTTTTGTTGGATTTTATTATCATTAAAATTAAAAAATTTAAACTAAACCTTATCATAAATCATTATTATCACCAATTAATTAGTTATTATATGTCTCAAGGAGTTAGAACAGAGCCTAAGAGCATGTCACACATGTGTTAACCATGACCATCAGCTCTAGAATCATGCTTTCTTGTGAAATGATCTATATCTGCACCCAATGGTATTGTAACCACTAGTCACATCATAGCCTGCACTGGAAATGTTACAAGTATAACTGAGGTACTGAATTTCCAAGAGCAAATCGATATTTAAGTAAACACATGATCTTGCTCCGCTCAAGTAACAGTTGAGAACAAACATTTTAGTCTCTCACCACTGCAGTCTAAGAGCCACTGTGGCCCCAGTCCAGCTCTGACTTCGTGCTCAATTCCTGCAAGAGCCTTTACTCCCTTGCTGCAAAGTCTTCTTCACCAGACCCTCCTCTATACTTGAGTAGGTTCAGGTAGAGCTCCCAGAGCAAGGGTAACGTGGTTCCTAAAGTTTGGCAAAAAATTCCTAAGGCACTTTGAAACCCCACTTGCATTTTCCTTCTCTTACCCTCAGTTCTGTCCCTTTGATTTTCGGGAGAGAAATGAGGAAGAGACCTCTCAACAAGTCTCCTGCTGAGACATCAGAATTGAAGCCCACAGAGAGAGCAAAGAGAAAGACTTCAATGAAGGAGGTAGCAGGTGGTGCTTTCGCCCTGAGCCCTGACTTACCATTTGGGAGGGGCGGCTCCAACCTGTAAATGCATGGTGACTACTGGCAACCTTAGAAACCTCCATGGAGAAATTCACCAGTGGAACGCAGCAGTGGACCCAGAAAATTTCAGTGCCCGATGAGTTATTAGGGTTCAGACCTCCCCCAGGAGAGGGTGATTGGCTGGTAGCCATCTTGGAGAGAGGCCAACTGAACTCAGAACAGCTGTAACAGGGTCAGTAGCTGAGTTCTAGTGGGCATGAGGTCAGGGAGCCAAGCTCAAGCCTGTACAACTGCTGCCTGAACTTCAGTGGGACTAAAGGTATAGGCTCCCTGGGATTATCCTTTACCCCCTAATACTATGACTGGTTTGCTGAGATTAATCAACTCTCATCTGGACTCCGTCTACTCACATTGTCTACCACTGACAGTAGAGCCATGCCTTGAGGTGGACATTTTTTTTTCTTATATTCTTCTTCCTTTTTCCTTTTTTTCTCTCTTGTGTTTTGTTTGGTTTTGTCTTTTCTTCACTGTTCTTGTTTTTATATGAGTGTGAACATAGTCTCTAGCTTTTTTGTTGCTTTTGTTCTATTATGTTCCAGTTTTTATTTCTTCCTTCTATCATTCCTCCTGTCTTATTCACCAGCTTCTCAAATTTTGTGTGACCTTTCTTTGTCCTCCAGCCTTGCTTCTAATCTCTTCCTCTTCTTTTTCTCTATTTTTTCCTCCTAACCCTTTTAAATTTTCTCCCCTGAGAGTAAAATCACTATATTGAGGGTTCATTTACTGCATACAATTTTCTGGTTTGTCTTAGATTTTGTTATATAATCACAAATTTAGTTCATACTGTGAAAGGTAGAGAATTAATAGCTACCTTAGTTTGTCAATTTCTATGCTGTGTTTGATGCTATTGCTACTGCTGATTGTACCACTTTAGTCAAGGTGACATAATTGTTCTAATAAGTTGTTCTTCATGGTATACCAAGACTGAGATTGTGTAAGTGCCACACAAAATACCATAGGATAGTGCTGAAGAACCAGGGGCTGGGCCTTGCAAGTAGGCAGCAACTTCTCATCCTCAATAAATCAAAGTGGTAAAATCTTGCAACAGACTTAAAACCCAAAATCCAGCTACATCTGGAAGACACCTCTGAGAAATAGTCATTTCCTAAGGATTCTAAAACCAAATAAAGCCACTCACCATAGTTAATTTACAAGCATTAACCCAGGAATTAAATTTTAAAATGTAGGAAATAAGACACTTAAACAAGATGCAACCCCAGAATTTCAACCCCAAAGGCAAACCCAAGGGACAGTGAGGTGAAGCAATCTGAAAGTGATGACCTGGACTCTCTGAACTGGTAGCAGCAGAGGTAACAAAGCAGATGAATGAAGCTCTAAAAAACAATTAAATCAGAAATAATTTCTCAGATAACTGCAGACTACTTAGGGCTGATCAGACCCTTGCATAGCTGTCATTTCTCTAATGATTAATGGTGCTGAACATTTTTTCATGTATTTATCTGCCATTTGTATTTCTTCATCTGAGAACTGTGTATTCATCTCAGATGCCCATTTTTGGATTGGGTCTTTAAATTTTGGGGGTCTGATTTTTTAAAATTCTGTATATGATCTAGACAGAAGTCCTTTGTCTGAGGGACAGTTCACTAAGATTTTTTCCCAATTTGTTGGTTTTCTTTTCACTATGCCAGAGATTTCTTTCAACATGCAGAAACTCTTTAATAAGATGTGATCCCAGTTATTGATTCTGTGAAGTATTTCCCATGCGGTTTGATTGTTGTTTATAAATTCTCTACCTATCCCTATGTCTTTAGGATTTCTACTTACTTTGTATTCCAACAGATTTAGTGTTTCTAACAAGGTTTATTAACTAGGGCACTAGTTGATGTACCATGGCTCAAATGTACACTCTGCACAGTAATGAGGTGTGGTTCCATTCAATAATCCATGTATAAAGACACAAAAGTTATAAGCATAGAAAACCATGTGGTCTTATTTTTTCAAATTAGAATATTCCAGGTATTTGTAGTAAATTTAGCCATATACCTCATCCACAACTGACTACTATGGTAAGAAAGGTCCAATTTCCAAAATGTTTCCTGAAATGGTCTAGGTTTGCCATTAATGATGGCCTGTAGCAATGGGGGTTTGAAACTGGACTCATGCCATTGAAGTTTCCCTTTAGCATCAGAATATAAAAGTTATTTTCCATAGTAGTCAGTACATAACACCATCTGACTATATGCCAAGCTGAATGATTATTGTCTCTCTCTACTGATTTTACTTGGGGGCCCCAACCTATAAACTCAAATTGATTTAGTTGCATTTTTCACCTCCTGTCTCCTTTATGGGAGGTCCAAGACAGAGTGACCATTCATCTATGGCAGCCCAAGATGTTCCCCAAATTGTGTACATAGGGGAACATTTGGGGTGTAAGTGCTAACCCATTCCCCTGAAATATTAATAGATCCCAATTTTAGAATTATCAGGTGTTTTTTCTGGGGAGCCACCCAGATTTGTGGCTGAGCAGTCAGGCAATTGTGAGGATTTGGGTTCATCACACAATGTTGAATATAAGAAACATGATATATACTTTAAGGTAATATCTATAAATTCAGGGGCCATACAAGGGCCTGGCACACAATTTAACTGATCATGATAAATTTTGGGAGGGAAACACGCCCACGTAAGAAGTCACAAGGAAGGAGGCTTAGGTACATTAGCCCAATAATCTTTCCCTGACAAAGGGCTTGTAGGTATGGTACAGGGGATGATGGCTATCATGGCAATAAACATATTCTGGGGTATGTTGGAGGCCCTGGCTCATCACCAACCTTTCAACCTCCGGTGCTGTCTTCTTCACTTGATGCTGTATCATAGGTTTTACCACTTGTGTGGTTCTCAAAGGCTGTGGTGTTTCTTCCAGTTATCTGAGAGGAGGCTTGCCCTGGTGGGTATGTCAGAATTAGGCTCCACCATGGGTTTAGAATTGTCCTTTCTCCACAGTCACATATTCCAGGATGGTACCCACAGTGATGTACCACTATCTGTTAAACCAAAAATACCTTTGTCTCCAGTTAGTAGTTGCACTGGGTCTCCTACTTACCTGTTTGTACATTTTCCATGAAACTTAGACCTTAGGTTTATCCATAGTGTCACCTGTCAGTGGCCTTGAGAGCTAAGTTCTCAGGGGAAAGAATGACAAAAGAATGAAGAAAATAAAGGTAGAAGCAGAAAGGTGGGGTCAGGTTGAGTCTTTCCTCCAGATAGGAGTAAGAAACTACTCAACCACCACAATGCTTTTATTTTATACACTTCTCATACCACACCCCTTTGCTTAACTAGCTCGCTTTTTATGCCCTATGTTCACAGGGCTGGAACACCTGTTCAGCTCCAACACTCCATGCTCTCAGGGTGTTTCTCAGGTGCTCCACGCCCTCAGAGCTCTCCTGTTCAGGGGCTTGTGCTTTCAGCTCTGCACATGTGAAGGATCACTAGTTCAGTGGCTCCCAAAAGTCATCCTGCCAATGGAACGCTGATGGAGTGAGTACTTTTGATCTCTGCAAATGGAGTAAAATAATTTAAAATAAGAATAGCAAGATCTAATTGTGCTTGTAGAAGTAACCGTACTCCCCTTTTATGTGTTTGTAATTGTGTTTTTAAGAAGAGATGGTTGGCCTTGAGGATTGGAGGAAATACCTGTAACATGTTGAATATGTCAAAGCTGAAAAAAGCTTTACTAAAATACGAAGGTCTAGTATATGTTTCCATTATATATGAGACTCCCATAGCAGCAAAAGTAGACAAATAATGTTACTGAACATGCCTATTTTTCTTTTTTTGCTACTATGGCAGGTAGCATGAATCATATGAGAGTAAGCATTTACAGAGGCATGGACATATTGTAACATTTCAAAAGACTGGATAAGAGTAACACCCACTCAGTGCCATTTGTGGACTGTGGGGAGAGAGAACAAGGCCATACCAGGAAGCAAGCCCAGTCTAGGAAACTGCCATGTATGGGCTGCTGCCAGACTGGGGACAGCCAGCCAGCCAGACCCAAGCCTTTTCCCATGAGTCAAATTCATTTGCAGATTGCAAGGAGAGAAAACAAGGCCACACCAGGAAGCCAGCCCAGTCTGGGAAGCAGTGCCATGCTGTAACCCTTCATCCCTAATAAACAGAAGAGGCAGGATCCTGGTATAGACTCAAAGGTCAAAAGCCAGCTATGCATAGAAAACATCTCTGAAAGGTAGTCATTTCCTTAAGATGCCTCCATATTAGTAGTAAAGCTACCTACCATAAGCAATTTATAAGCTTCAACACAAATAAACAAAAAAAATAGAAAATGATAAATCATGGAAGCAAGCTGTAAACCAACACCCCAACTCACCCAAGGCAAATCCAGGGGCCTCTGAGATGGAAGAAACCAAAAGCCACCCAGCCAAACATTCTGAAATGGTAGTAGTAGAAGTAACAAAACAGACAAGTAAGTCTCTTGACAAAACCAAATCAGAGGGCCTGGGATATAGCTCAAGGGCACAAGTTCCTGTCTTTGCAAGCACAAGATCTGAGTTCAATCCCTGGTACCAAAAAAATGAAAACAAACAGCAGAAATAATTACACAGATAACTACAGAAATGATGATCATATGAAGGAAATGACTAGTGGATCTAGAATAGATACAGATAATAAAATACAGGAGATTACGAAAGACAGGGAAACTATGAATGGCCAACATGAGAAAGAACTGGATGCATAAAACAAATTCAAATAGATATCCAGGAGATTCAAATTTCCATTGAAAGCATATGCATTAGAATTAACCAATGTGAAGATAGAACATCAGATCTAGAATACAGGTTTACAGTTGGTGATCGTCAAATGAAAAACTTCTTAAAAGTAGCAAGGAATCGTGAAAAATCAATCCAACAGCTGCCAGATGATGCAAAGAATAATTTAATATTAAAACTTCTTCACAAAAGTAATAGCAGGAAAAAAATAATAGCAGAAAACTTTCTAAACACAGAAAAAGAATTTGACATGTAGATAAGTGAGGTATATAGAATCTAAATAGCCATGATCAGAAAAACTACACCAAGCTATATTATACTCAAGATTCCAGAAATTCAACACAATGACAGACTATTAAAAGATGCTAAAGAAAAAAATCACTTGTAAAGCAAAACCCATCAGAGTCACAGATTTCTCAAAGCAAAACTATAAGTCAAGGAGAACATGGTGCAAAGTATTTCAAGCCCTAAAAGAAAACAATCTGCAACCAAGACCAATGTACTTTATAGCTACCTTTCAAAATTGATGAAGAAATAAGATACTTCTATAGAAAAGAACACATGAAAAATCCACCAAACATGCATCCAAAAAGTTCTGAAAGACAGTGTAGAAAAAAACACAACAGGTACTCCAGCAGTCACCATGGAGGATCTCTTCCAGTAACCAGCTCAGTCCTGAGGCAACAGCCAGCCCTGCTCCCACATGCACTCCAACAGCCATCAGGGAGCCAGCAGAGGCTGTGAAAAGTAGGAGCCAGCCCTGTACCAGCACACCAATGGTCACCATCAGATACCCCTAGCCAGCACTGGCCAAAAGAACCAAATAATCTCACTTCATAGAAATTATAGCCAATGCAGGAAGTGCCTGGGACTCCACTACCCACTTGTTGGGAAGAACTCAGGGATATGTCAAGATAAAGAAGCAAAAGGCACTCTCTGGCCTTCAATCCAAGCAGATCTGGCCCAAGAGATGTAAACATGGAAGAGATTGGGAGTCGCACACCTGAAGTTTCTGAAGTGATGGCAACTGAAGTAAAGAAACAACTTCATGAGGCAATAAAAGACATTAGAACACAAATACTATCTCAGGTAAAAAGAAGAAATGAAAAACATAATAAAAGAACTGCTCTAAGTTCCTCAGAGTACCTCTAAGGAAGACACAGATAAAAAATAGAGGAGCATAGGAAAATGAGGGAAACTTTGAATGAACAATATAAAAAAAGATTTAGAATACATGAAACAGATTCAAAGAGATATCCAGGAAATTAAAAATTCATTGAAAGCTGGCAAAACCACTTGAAAGAAGCTGAAGATAGACTGTCAAACCTTGAGGACATGTTTGCAGCTTGTGATCACGAAAGGAAAGATCTCTCAAAAATAACATGGAACCAGGAATAACCATTCAATGACTAAAAGACAACGCAAAGAAACATAATTGAAGAATAATAGGTGTCAGAGGCTTCTGGGAAGATGGCAAAACACTAAGCAGCATAGAAAACAGCCTCTCTCAGAGAAACAGTCCAGATGCTGAAATATAGTAGCATTGTGGGGAAGACAAGAAGGGAAGAAATGGGTCCCCTGGACCCAGAAAAAACCTAAAGTGAGAATTGAAGCCCACAGAGAGTAAAACGAAAAACAAAGAAGCTGGTAGTGCCTTCACCTGGAACTGGACCCACTATGTGAGAGGAGCTGTTGGAACCTGGGAATGCATGGTCACGGTGACAGTGGTGGCTGGCAAGCCCGGAAGCCCCTGCAAAAAGACATGACAGTGGAGGGGAGTGGCAGATGCAGAGGACTGTACTGTTTGGCTGTAAGTGCAGAGGGTTCAATTCTCCCACAGGAGAGAGCAGTTGGCTGGGAGGCATTTTGGAGTCCAGCATAAGCCCATAACCAAAACTGAAGCAGCTCCTAGCTGGGAGCAGACTGGTGGAAATTACGTGGACTGATCCCCACTCCTGTGTGCCTTCCAATTGCTGAGGTTCTCCACTGGTAACCAGCTCAGCCTGCAGCTAGCCCCGCCCCTCCACTTACTCTAACAGCCAAGGTGGTGGCTCCCTGCCATTAACCAGCTCAGTAGGGAGGCGGCAGCCGACCTGCCCCCAACAGGCACTCTGGCAACCATCATTGTAGACCCCCGCAGATAACCAATTAAGAGGCAGCTGGCCAGCCCTGCCCTGTGTGCACTCCAACAGCCACTGGTGAGCCAAAGTAGGCTGTGAAAAGCAGCTGATAGTCCTGCACCAGTACACCCAATGGTCATCATCAGATACTGGTAGCCAGCACTAACTGGAACAATCAGTCTTGCTGCAGAGAAATTGCAGCCAATACAGGAAGTGCCTGGGACCCCATTACCCATCACTTGGGAAGAACCCAGGAATATGTCAAGATATAGAGGCAAAAGGCAATCTCCAGCCTCTAACCCAAGCAGGTCTCCCAGGCCCAGGAGATGTAAACACGGAAGAGATTGGGAGTTGCACACCTGAAGTTTCTGAAGTAATGGCAACTGAAGTAAAGAAAGAACTTCATGAGGCTATAAAAGAAATTAGAACACAAATGCTATCTCAGATAAAAAGAAGAAATGAAAAACATAATAAAACAATTGCTAAGTTCCTCTAAAGAAGACAAAGATGAAAGAATAAAGGAGCACTGGAAAATGAGGGAAACTTTGAATGAACAATATAAAAAGAATACATGAAACAGATTCAAAGAAATTACCAGGAAATTAAAAACTCCATTGAAAGTTGGCAAAACTGCCTGAAGGAAACTAAAGGTAGACTTTCAAACCTTGAAGACAGTGTTGCAGCTTGCAATCACTAAAGGAAAGATCTAAAAATAACAAGGAATCAGAAACTAACAATTCAATGGCTGCAAGACAACCAAAAGAAACATAACTTAAGAATAATAAATGTGGGTGAAAAAGCAAGGGTTAACACAAATCACATAAAAAGTCTATTTACAGAAATAATTTCAGAAAACTTGCCAAGCATAGGAAAAGGAAATGATGGGGCATTCAGATAAGTGAGGCATACAGAACTCTAGCTAGTCATAACCAAAATGAATCTATACCCAGACATATAATAATCAAGATCTCAGAAATTCAACACAAGAAAAATATTAAAAGCTGTCAGAGAAAAGAAACAGATAGCCTATAAAAGAAAACCCATCAGAAACATGACAGACTTCTCAACACAAAGCATCAAATCAAGAAGAGCTTGAAGTGAAGTATTGCAAGTCCTGAAAAAAACAACTTCCAACCCAGATTGATGCACCCTAAAAAACTATCTCTCAAAATTAATGGAGAAACAAGATACTTCCATGACAAACAACAACTGAAGGACCACCAAACCAACCCTACAAAGAATACTAAAAGACATTCTAGAGAGAGATAAAAATGATCATGGTTCCAGGAACAACAGTAGAGGGGGATCACCAAGTGGGGCAGACAATGGAATGGAGGGGAAAAGTAGGCAGCCAATGGCAGGAAAATAGCATGGCAGAGATGAGGAAGTACATGTTTGCCATAATCATTAATATAGATGGCTGCAATTCACCAATAAAAAGAAACACAGGTAGAGTGGATCAGGAGACACGATCCATCAATATGTTTTATTCAAGAAACACATTTAACTAGAAAATTCATAGACTGAAAGTCAAAGGAGAGAGAACAATGCTCTATGTGACAGAGACCCAGAAAAAAAGTAGGGGCTGCTTGCTCATCAACTGCAGAATGGATAAGAAAGACATGGCATTTTTATACAATGGAAAGCTACTCAGCTATAAAGACAGATAACCTCAAGGTTCTTGTAGGTAAATGGACACAATTTGAGATCATGCTCATGGATGAAGTGGCTCAGAGTCACACGAGTGGACATCATGTTGTCTCCCCAGCATAAAAACTAAAGGACTTATTGGGATCCAAAATGCACACTACATATTGTGAAAGTGAAAGGGGAGGTAATGTCTAAAAAGGGAAGGCAGTGGCCATTGTAAATCTATTATCGTGTTTTGAAACCCTGTATTGTTTTCATTGTTCAGTTTAGTTTGGTTTTATTCTGTTCTGTTTTGTTTGACTTCATTAGATTGGAGGGCATGGACAGCTAATTCAAAGATAACAATATATATTATGGTAGCCATTATTGATTTCCTATTAATCTTGTTTTGAAGCCCTGTACTGCTTTCATTGTTTTGTTTTGATTTTATTCTATTTTGTTTTGTTTGATTATATTATCTCTGATGATATAGGCAGCTACTTTGAAGATAACAAGAGGCATTATGTTAGCCCCTATTGTTTTACTATTATCTTGTCTTGAAGTCTTGTATTGCTTTCATTGGTTTGTTTTTACTGGTTTTATCATGTTCTTGTTTGATTTTATTATGCCTGATGCAATGGGAAGTTATTTTGAAGATAACAAGAGGCATTATGGTAGCCATTACAGATTTCCTTTTATCTTGTTTTGAAGTCTATACCATGTTCACTGTTTTGTTTTGATTGACTCTATTTTGTTTTATTTATTTTGGTTTTATTCTCTTCCAAAAAAAGTTAGATTAGAAAAAGACAACAGAAAATAGAAAGATATTCTTTGTTCTTATTCTTGGATAGGCAGAATCAATCAAGATAGTGAAAATACTTCCAAAACATATACAAATTTAATGCAGTCCTGATCAAATTACCAGTAGCATACCTCACAGAACTAGAGAAAACAATCTTAAAATATAAAAGCAGACAAGATCTAGAATAGCAAAAGAGATTCTTGGGCACTAATGGCAAAATGAGGGGGCATCACAATCCCTGATTTGAAGTTATACTATAAAGCTACCATGATGAAAACAGTATGGCACTGACACAAAATTAAGGCACTGACATAGCTGGCTGGGGAAGAAAGCATGACCTGTTAATCACAAGATCCTGGACACATGTACAGAAAGAACAGTTCCCAAAGCCCTTCACCTGCTCTACTTATGAAAACTTGCAGGTTTTTATATGGTGGCCTAGATCTGTCATCAGCCTCAAGTGTGAGATCCCAGCATGCCTCTCAGCACTCATATATAGAAGTTCTTGTTCATTTCCTCAAGATTTGAACAGTATAAAAAGACACAGGCCAAGAAGTTGCTAACATGGCTTTCTTCATGATAGTCTGCCCACCCTTTGTCCAGAGTATTCTTTTATCTTGCTTTTTTCTCTTTTACTTGGCCCAAGGTCACTCTGCGGAGCCAGTTACTCTCACTTTTTGCTTTTACTCTTTCAAAGAATCTTTGCTTGTTTCTTTTCTTGTTTCATTCAATTTCTTTGAGGAAAGAAGAATCTGGAATCTAACTTCAGGAGAGGAAAGCAACCCAGAATCAAGTAACATTTAATGGGCGAGCCACTTTCATAAGGAACTACCCAATACATTTTGGCATAGCCAGGAGATTCTGATAACAGTACTGGCAAAGAAACAGATCTGAGATCAATGGAACAGAATAGAAGATGCAAAAATAACTCCAAGCATAGTGAGCTATCTTATCTTTTGGCAAAGGGACCATACAACTTCACTGGAAGAAAGCCTCTTTACCAAATGGTGCTGGGAAAACCGGTTTTCCACATACCAAAGATTAAAATTAGACGCATATCTCTCACTATACACTAAATAAACTACAACAAAAATGGATCAAAAAATGTAAATACAAAAACAGAAACAGTCTGCTGGAAGACAGACTAGCTAAAACTCTCAAAAAAAAAAAAGAGTAATAGGCAAAGATGTTATGAAAGAAACCCTGATCCAACGGGAAATACTGTGAAGAATCAGTAACTGGGATATAAAATAAAAAAGCTTTTGCATAGCAAAAGAAACACCAACAGAGTGAAGAGAAAACCCACAGAATGGGAAAAGTTTTACCAACTAGTCCTCAAAGTACTAACATCTAGAAATAAAGAACTTAAAAAGCCCAGAACACCAAAACTTAAAGACCCAATCCAAAAATGGGCATCTGAAATGAACAGACATGTCTCAGATGAAGAAGTAGATATAGCAAATAAACATATAAAAATAAATTCAACATCATTGGTCATTGAAGAAATACAAATGCAAATTAAAACAACACTGAGATTCCATCTCACTCCAGAAAGAACAGCTATCATGAAGAAATAAAAAACAAATGCTAGCATAGCTGTGGGGAAAAAGGGACCCATCTCCACTGCTGGTGGGAGTATAAATTGGTACAACCAGTATGAAGATTCCTCAAAAAACCAGAAGTAGAAGTTCCATTTGATCCAACTGTGGCCCTTCTAGGTATCTAGAAGAGTTAAAAACGTGCCAGTAAAATATGTATACCTGTGTCCCAATTTTAGTGTATGTACTGCCAAAGTGACCACCATACCTATGTTTACAGCAGCACAATTTACAATAGCTAAGGCTTGAGAACAGCCTTTATGAGTATTAACAGATGATTAAAAGAAAACGTAGCTTTTATATATAGTGGAGTACACCCTGCCATAAAGATAGATGAACCTGAATCATTTTTAAATACATCTACCTTGAGATCATAACATTAAGTAAAACAAATCAAACATACAAGTTTAAATATCATATTGTTTCTCTTGTGTAAGAAACCCAAAAGGTAAATAAAGGAAAAAACAGTAGATTATTGGGAAGCAGAAAGATCATGTTAAAATGGAAAGGAGAATGAGAGATGGGGGAGGGAGGAGAGTAGGAAAGAAACACAGATTTTTTAAAAAAGGAAATGGAAAAAATGTAAAGACAGCTTTTGTAAATGGGCAAGGGAAGTAGGGCTGAACAGAGGGGAGGGGAAACATATTATGTACAAGTATAATTGCCCATGATGAATCTGATCATTATGTATGGCAAATATGCACTGACATAATTTTAAAAAATAGACCCTTCCCATGAGCCAGTGGTAACTGTGGGCCAGGAAGGAAAACAAGTGCACCCTTCCCAGGAACCAGCTGGTGTGTGGGCTGGGAGACAAGATGAGCCAAGTCCTTCCCTCCCAAGCAACTTGCTGATTCACAGGAAGACAGACTGAATTGACAGCAACTGAGGTACAAAAACAACTTAATGCTTACATTGTTTGATTGACTTTGCAGGCCTGAAGCCGGTAGTCTGAGCATCTATATAGAGGATAATAATATGCATTATAGCAACCATGGGGGATTTTCTTCTGTCTTGTTTTTGAAACCCAATATTGTTCTGTTTTGTTTTGCTCCATTTTATTGTTTGTTTTGGTTGGTTTTATTCTGTTCTGCTTGCTTGATTTTATTCTGTCTATGGATGGGCTGCAATTAACAAGAGGCATTATGGCATCAATGGTTGATTATCCTACTTTGAAGTCCTATATCACTTTCACTGTTTTGATTAGCTTTATTCTGTTTTATGTTGTTTGGTTTTATTTTCTTTAAAATAAAAAGTTTAAGGCCTGGGATATAACTTAGTGGCACAAGCACCTGCTTGGCAAGCACAAGGTTCAATCCCTGGTACAAAAACGATAAAAATAAAAAAAAAAAAACAAAGAAATCCATTGTTTGGGGCTGGGGATTTAGCTCAGCAGCATAAGTGCCTGCCTGGCAAGCACAAGGTTGTGAGTTCAATCCCTGGTACCAAAAGAAAAAAAAAATTAAATTTTTAAAAAGTAAAAAACAAAACCAGCCAAACAGGATTATGTTACGTAAGTATACAAACTCCCCAAGGCAAATGTATTTTTATGTATCACAAACATGCATTAGTAAAAAAACAAAACATGAAACATATAAAGCAAAGATTAGTTGCTTAAAATATGTAGCCTTCAGAGAGGATGCATTTCTCTTCACATGCAAACACATCTCCCTTCAAAGTTCACAAAGTTAAGTCTGTTAAAAAGACTTGCAATTCTTCTTGATTCATAGGTCTTGATGCTTCAATTTTAATTCTTAGAACAATACACATTAAATATTTAATGTGAACTCCCAGAAAAGAATTCTGGGAGAATTTGTTTCAAGAAAGGAAAGGTTTTATTACACTGTCTGAGGTTACTGCAATCAATGAAAACAAATTCTCACTTTTTTATGTGAAACAGCAAACCAAAGTAATAATCCTAAAAAGGAACAGGCTAGTTCTCATTCCCACCTACAGCTACACTGTATGAAACAAATATTCACAGCCCTGGTATAAATTAATTATATATATATCAAACACTGCATTTTACTTATCACCTAGGATAAGCAATGCAAAATGGTGATATGAATTAAAGGTTCCAAGTATATAATATTCAATACTTAGAAAAAGAAAAACATGAAATACTTTATCAAGTACTATATTTTTTCATACTTTTAAGACTATGTGTTTATATAAATAAAAAAATTCACTTCCATCAAACACACATATTACAATACAAACTAATGAACTACATTAGAAATCCTTAAACATTTTAAACATTTACGTGATGCATGTATACACAAATTTGTATAATGAAAAATAATGCAAACAAAAATAACCTGACTATATTATGTCAACTCAGTGTACAGTACTAGATTTACAATAATAAGGGCAGTCAAAATGAACATTGAGGTCACTTTATGTAAGACAATGATCTTTAAAGGATGTTAAATACTTGCTTTTTATAAACATTTTTGGGTTTTGGTTTTGTAATAAATATGTAATAAATATCTGCAGTACAGTGCACATATTGAGAAGCTTATCTTTCTCCATTTGAAAGTCTTTCTCCAGAGTCATAATGAGTTAGAGGCATCCCATTGAGTGGAAAGTTAGGATTTTGCAGCAACTCCATTAACAAAGAAATTTTATCATCTATGTGCTCCTGGAGTTTATATATTCGCTGGTCAATGTAGTCCATAAGTTTCCTTTCCATCAGCTCCATGTTTTTAGAAAGAATCTTTTCCAAGTAAGAGAAAATGGGCTGTTCTTCCATTCTAAAAATAAATTTTAAAAAGTGTATCAATTTTGTCCAGTATTGCAAGTAAAACTAGCTATACAATAAGCAAGCAATATGTATCACTAAAATTTACATTCACAACAGTACCATGTCCTTATGGCATTTTTTGAGGTTCTAAAATACTTACACAACAGGTGGCTACAGCCCTGAATGTACATCATATTCTTATTTGTTTCATTCTTTTTATTCAGTATATAATTGAAGTGAGAATATAAAGCTGAAGATGAATCCTTAAAAACTTTAGAAAAAGCCTTTTTGGATTTCTGAGTGCTAAATAAAACTGATCTTGTCCAATTTTTTAAAATTTCAACATATATATATTTTCCAAGTAACCCTATAATTTCAAGCAGTTTTTTTTCTTTTATACAAACAACCTTACTAAAATACTGAAAGGCTCTTTATTAACTCACTAGGAAAATGTTGAAGACTATAAGATGGGCAAACAAAAAAAAACCAGTAACACCTATTTTTCTTTTCTTTTTTTTCTTTTCTTTTCTTTTCTTCTTTTCTTTTCTTTTCTTTTCTTTTTCAGACAGGGTTTTGCTATGCAATTCAGGCTGTCCTTCAACTCACTTTATAGCCCAGGTTGGCCTCAAACTCGCAGTGATCCTCTTGCCTCAGCCTCTCAAGTGCTGGGATTGCAGATGTGCACCACCATGTGGCACCAAGGTACACCCATTTCTAAACTTCAAATGAATACCAGAATGATGAATCTCAGAAGGTAGTTCACAAAATCCTGGAGTTTCCAATACTCATTCAGGGTTTCAATCAGGGTACAGTATTTTTATACTAACAGGAAGATGTTACTTGACTTTTTCATCCTTATACTTTGTGACTATACAGTGGTATTTCCCAGATATAACATGATGTGTAAAGTGACTGCTCCTAGTAACTAACAGAATTTTTAATTATGAAATCACTTATCACGAATTTCATAAAGCTTATTATATAAATACATGCTTTTTCAGAGATTAACTCAGTTTGATCTCTAAATTTCTACTGTGCTGTTTCAAGCTATACTTCACTATATATATTCTAATATAACATGTATTAGAACAGATAGATACTAATATAGATTTTAATATATTAAAAATCATTCTCATTATAACAAAAGAATCTGGTTATTGTTTACACAAATATGTTAATATATAGTAATTTTTTTTAAAATACATAATGACTTTATTATTTTTTATTACTACCTTTAAAACAAATATTTTACATGGTTGCTTACAGTTTTGGGGGGAGGTCCTCAATTTCTTTTTCCTCAATTATTTTTTAGAGTATAAAGACCACAAAGCTTGAGAATCACTATCCTAGAGTAATACACATCAAGGAGGTTTTTTAAAAAAACTATTTTGAAATTTATAGACTCATATGAAGTTGGAAGATGGTGAGTCCCTCACTAATTATCTTGGTTACTTTTCTCTCGTTATACACACACACACACACACACACACACACATATATATATTTGTTGTTGTTGTTGTTTTGGACCAGGGATCAAACTCACAACCTTGCCAGGCAGGCGCTTATGCCACCAACCTAAATCTCTGGCCCCTCAGTTTATATATTTTATGTATATTTACATATAAGTTTCTTTGGGGTAATGTAGCTGTGTGTCGGGATAATACTAGCTTCACAAAATGAGTTGGGAAGTCTTTTTCTCTTCTATTTTTTGAAAAGTGTAAAAAATAGGTGCTTTCTTTACACATCTGGCAGAATTCTCTACTAGAATCATTTGGGGCAGGATATTTCTTTTTCATGCTCTCTGTAAACCCAAATTCAGTATTTTAGTGATTACAGGATTTTTCCGATCTCTAATTAATGTTGAGTTAGGCAGCTTATGCTTTTTGAAGAATTAATTCATTTCTTCCAAGTTGTTGCATTAATAAGCATAAAAGTATTTGTAATAGTCCCTTACCTTTGAAGTGGCTGCAGATCTATAATGACATTTCCTCTCCCTTTTACTCCTCATATTGGTGATTTGTATCTCCTTTTATTTCACAGTCTTGCTAGAAACTTATTAATTTTATTAAAAGATTCAAAGAATTGGCTTTTTAGTTCATTGATTTGCTTTCCTGTTTTCCATTAAATAGATTTATGTTCTTTACCCTTTCCTTCTTTCTACTTGCTTTGGGTTTGTCTGGCTTTTAAATTACAAAATCAATTTATTTAATAGTTAAAAGACTGTTCAGATTATCTGTTTCATTTTTATTGAATTGTGGTTCTGTGCTACTGATCTGAGAATTATGATCTTTTCTAATGTATTTCATATTATAAATATCCTTATCAACAGTTCCTTAGCTGCATCCCACGAGTTTTCATCTATTATAGTTTCATGTATTTTTAAAATACTTTCTGTTAACAGTCCTTGTATAATGGATTTACCCAAATTGTTTAATTGTAAAAGGTTTAGGAACTTACTTATCTTTCCGTTTCTAATATGTCTTTTGGTCTGTCTTTGCAGTCAAGAGAAAATACTTTGTATGACTTAAATCTTAAATTTGGTTAGGTTTGTCTTATGATTCAAGATAAAAATCTATCTCTATGAACCTTCTGTAGATACTTGAGATAAATATGTATTCTTCTATTATTGCCAAACTAAGGCAACTATCCCATTTTCAGATGAAAATGGTAAGCTAAAAGTCTAACAAAAAACAGTATGAACCTAAACTATTACCAGAGCCATGAATTTCAATCTAGAGCTCTATACTGACACATTAATTACTCTGACCATTATCTGAGGCTTAGAATTCTTCCACAGAATGCTTAAGAAATGTGCAACATCTCCGATTTTTATGCATTTCTTTCAAAGCAATCCATCCTACTCTGTAGAACAGTTATTCCCTATGAGTACATTAGTGGCAAAATGGAAAAGCTGACAAAATTTTCTCCAGAAAGAGATTTTCAGGCAATACTCACTGAAATAAATCTGTTTCCCTTCCTCTGATTCTCTCTCCTAGCAAAACTAATAAACAACATCTTCAATGAAATGAAATACTTACGAAACACCAACAATTCCTTCATGGGACTTGGAGGTATGTTCTTGCAACTTAGCATTATGTCCCACTCGGAGATGGTTAACTTGACTGCATAAATTCTGTAGAAAAGGCAGGAGCTCAGAGTTGGGCATATTAGACTTGTCACTTGCTTTCTTTGGTAAGAAAGCAGACATGGCATTTTTAAGATCATTTTCAAGAAAGCAGTGGTTTTTACGCTCATCGTGGTTTGTGGTACTTAATTCATCAGGTGGCTGTGTGCTTTTATCAAGGAAAGCCTTTAAATTTTCAGTCATGTTTGCAGATGTCAATCCAGTTCTAAAAGGAAAACATGTGGAGGACGACTTGTCTAAGGGTCCTGAAGTAGATGACTGGAGTGTAATCATGGGCGCGAATCCAGTAGTTCCCAAAACTGACTGAAGCTGTTCTCCAATGGAAACACAATTCTAAACAAGGTAAATAAGTAAATAAAGTTACTGTTATTGTTAACAACATTGTTAAGAATTACAGATAAATTTCAGAGTCATTACTTTTAAGTTTTTTCAATAACAAAAAGCAAAATAAATGGCATGTGTCTATAATCTCAGTACTCAGGAGGCTGAGGCAAGAGGATCACCATGAGGTCAAGGTCAGCCTGCGCTACACAGTGAGTTTAGACCAGGCTGAACTACACAGCAAGACCCTGTCTCAAAAAAAAAAAAAAAAAAAAAAAAAAAAGGAAAAGGGAAGACAAGACAAGACAAGACAAGAAAAAAAAAATGATCTCTAAGGGCCAGGCATGTAAGTCAGTGATGCAGCTCCTGCCTGGCAAGCTCAAGGCCATGACTTCAATTCCCAGTACCAAAAAAGAAAAAAAGAAAAGAAAAATGATCTCTAGGCCTAAC
Organism: Dolichotis patagonum; assembly: GCA_004027295.1. Taxonomy (NCBI): domain Eukaryota; kingdom Metazoa; phylum Chordata; class Mammalia; order Rodentia; family Caviidae; genus Dolichotis; species Dolichotis patagonum. The sequence goes on along the minus strand of PVJX010011006.1, from coordinate 27,001 downwards.
TATTGTCAATGTTAAGGTACATCTCTATCTTAAATTCAAAACCTAGAAACCAACTATAGATTTTTACCCAAGGATAGCCCACACTTATTACTATTCAATAATTTGGTTTGGTTTGGTTTGGTTTGGTTTGGTTTGGTTTGGTTGTCAATATGAGACAGGGTCTCACTATGCAGTTCAGGCTGGCCTTGAACTCACTTTGTAGCCCAGGCTGGTCTTGAATTCATAATGATCCTCTTTGCCTCAGCCCCCCAAGTGCTGGGATTACAGGCATATGCCACCATGCCCGGCTGTTTATTCAACTTTTGAGAGACAGACTGAAACAGTAGTACGATCAACAAGTCACTCAGTTCATATATTCAGCTAGATACCCTAAAAATCACTGCTAGACCAAGCTGAGTCAACATGCACTCATTCAATAAATATTCACTAGAAATCTCTGTGCTAGGCTTCATTTCAGAATGAGAAATATGGCAGTGAACGAAACCAACTAAAATCTCTGACCGTATGAAGCCTGCATGATAGGGAAACATGGAGAGAGTAAAAGAAAGGAAGGAAGAAAGGAGGGAGAGGGAGAGAAAAACATATTGTGGGGTAGAGATGGTGATAAATACTTTGGGGAAAAACAAAGCAGGAAGGAGAATAATGAGGCCTGCAAAGTGTCTCATTATTGGCATTATTGGGGGGGGGCTCCTTTCGTTAGGCAGCACTTTCATAAAGGCACTTTACAGAAAAATGGTAACTTCCAGTTTATCTTGTTCTGTTGAATGCAAGTTTTAAATATACCTTAAAATATTCCTGGAACAGGGGCTGGGGATTTAGCTCAGCACCTGCCTTGCAAGTGCACGGTTGTGAGTTCAATCCCCGGTACGGATTAAAAAAAAAAAAGGAGTGGTACTTCTATACAATGGAGTACTACTCTGCTATAAAAATAGTCCTGGAACAAAATAGATTTCATATATATATATATATATATATATATATATATATATATATATATATATGAAAATGTTATTTCCTTTAGCTCAAACTAGAAAAACAATTTCTCTGATATCTCAAAAAATATACAGTAGAAGATTGAAAAATACTAACAGAATGATAATTACACTATAGTCAATTTCAGAATTAAAGGTGATCATTAAGTAGGTAGAAAATTTTTTAAAAATCTAAACATAAAATTATTTTTCCTTTTTTTTTTTTGGTATCAGAAATTGAACTCAGGACCTGTTATCTGCCAGGCAGGTGCTGTGCCACTGAGCTATATCCCCAGTCCTAAAATTACTATTTATGGAAATTTTTCTTTTCTGGCATATAAAAGTGCTTAAAAGAAATTCATTGATTATAAAAATCATTGTTGGTAAGAATATAAAATTCAATAATGAAAAACAGTATGGAAGTTTCCAAAAAAAAAAAAAATCCCAGAACTACCGTGTCCCATAATCTCAATGTGGGTTCCAGTATGGCCAGACTCAGGTTATATATTAAGAACTCTTCATGAGTATTGCTTGTATGGGAATGAGACCTTACATATATTTCTATAGGTGCAGAAAACTTAACAGAGGATAAAGTTACCTTTGAGGAACAGAAGGATACGTAGGAAAATACTTGTTTTTTTTTTAATTTAAAATTTGAGGGCTGGGGATTTAGCTCAGTGGCTTAAGCGCCTGCCTGGTAAGCGCGAGGTTGTAAGTTCGAGCCTCGGTACCAAAAAAAAAAAAAAAAAAAAGAGTACGGTGTAAAATTTGTTTGATTAAAATTCAAGAAAACTTTTATAGAATAAACTTTTAAAAATGTAAAGATACAGCCGAAATAAAAATTTTACTATCTAACTGCATTTTTTTCTAGAGTCAAGTTTTTAAAAGATAACAGTCAGGGCTAGGAATATAGCTCAGTGGCACAGTACCTGCCTGGCAAGTGCAAAGTCCTGAGTTTGATTCCTGATACCAAAAATCAATCAATCAATCAGTGGTTATATTTAATTCATTTATTTCCTCCGATCATTTCCAAAATCCTTTCCTACACACCAAAAAGTTTTCCTTTTTAAAATCTTCAACTAAAACAGCTGTTCTCAAGTTACATACCAAGATACATACCATTAACCTACGCATGACTCTTTAAAATACTGCTTCCTGGACCCCATCCTCTGGGACTAAGTAATAAGAAATGAAGGTATTTTGAAGAAATTCCAAATGACTTTGTCCTATGAACCATTCTTTAAAATCCATACTACCCTAAACTCCTCAAAAAGGTCAAATCTCTAAAACTTGACAAAGTCTTCCACTATTTTCAAGATTCCTTTACAGAATTACCTTCTAATTTTTTCTGAATATCTAAACCTTTTTGAAAAAAAAAAATCTATACTATGTTTGTATCCCAAAAAACCCAGTTAGAACATAAACTTTTATAATCTAGTTTACATGTTTACATGTTTACATTTCATCATTATTTAACCTGACTCCCTGGAGACTGAAGAAGTATAGATGATAGGTCCAATGGGCAGTTATATGCACATATACTTGGAGTCATAAATAAGACAAACAAGTCTGCGCACATGTAGCTTATACTTTAGTGAAATAAACAGCAGCCAATACATATCCAAAAAAGTGGTTAAAAAGCACAGATGAACTTATATATTTGGAGGGACAGACTACTTTCATTGAGTGTGTAGGCAAAGTCTCACTAAGGATGTAAGGATGAAGAGAAACTGTGAGTAATAAGAAAACTGAGTATCACAGGAAGGGAGCTGTAGCCAAAGAAACCAACTGAGAAGTCCCAAGGTAGAAACAGATCCAGATATTTGAGAAATACAGAATGGTTACGGCAAGGTGCCCATGGAAATATGGCAGGTCATGAAGCTGAGGGTGCAGATGGGGTCCAATCTTAGATGTAAACGTAAGGACTAGGAGTTAATCTAAATAAATGCAAAGTTAAGCCTTACCCAGGGGAAGGACAAGGTCTAGCTGCCTTTGAGCTCACTTTGGCTGCCATGTGAAGGGTGGGTTGTAGATGTGCAGGAGGTCCACTTAGGAGTCTGTGGTGGTATCCAGGTAAGGCAGTGATGGGGAGAAAGGAAACTTCAGACTTCTACCTGTTTTGAAATGCTCTTTTCTGTGGTTTCTAGAATATTAAGCTCTCCTGATTCTCCCTTTAATTTTCTTCTCTTCTGGTTCTCTTAACTGTGCCCATACACCAGTCCTAGCAGTAGATCAAAACTTATAAACACAATACTTACACCTTTTTTTTTTTTTTTTTTTTTTTGGTACTGGGGATTGAAACAAGGGCCTTTGCACTGAGCTACATTATCAGCTTCCCTTTCTTTTAAATTTTTAGATAGGGTCCTGCTAAGCTCCCCATGTAAGACTCAAACTTGCAATCCTCTTGCCTCAGTCTCCCAAGTGTTGGGATTACAGGAATATGCCATCACACCTGGTACAAATTTTTTTTTTAATTTTAAAGAGAAAAAATAAAAATAATAAAAGTTGCAAAATAGGTTAGTAGAAGAATAACAATAATTAATACGTTGCATTTTGCTATCTTCATAGTAGTTACTCTGGTAAAATTTTATACTTGAATTAAATTTTCATACCAATCCTGTGATCTTGACAGTACCAACATTTAGATTTTGTAGATGAGAATTCATGTCTACAAAATAACTGAACCTGACAAAGGAGGCAGAACTAAGTGACAGGACAAGAACTTGAAGTCACTTTGTCTGATATCAGATCTATCTCTTGCTTCTCAATCATACTGTTGTCTGCTGTTCTTCTGGTTTCCTTTCTTTCCCTGTACCCTACGAACTGTAGCTAGTCTTCAAGGTCTTTCTTCTCTCCCTTCACAATATTCCTACTATGAGTATATTTCTCAAACCTCTCTTCTAGCCACTGAATGTTCACTCTACCTTCCCCAATCCTGTGTTTCCAAATTCTGTAACATCTTTCCAGGAATGTCTGGTCTATAGCTAAATTCAATATTTCCAAAACTCAACTCTTTTTTTCACATGTGACTCTATTTTCTCCCATAATATCAATATTAAATTACTTGTTTAGTCCCAAAGGGATTGTTTTAGAATCTCAAAATTAAGCATTATGTTGCTATGTCTAACCTTAAACCTCATCATCTGGATGAGGGGCATCCCTCATGTTGGTCTACTTGTTGGTTTCACTTTCCTTTGATTTACTATCCAGGAAGTACCTGATCAAAATCTTTTAAAATATAGGCCAAAAACATTTATAAATTTCCAGTCTAAGCTTTCTAGCTCCAATCTACTTTAAACTTCCCCTCTAACTATTTGCTCTAGAAATGGACTGGCTACAGACTAACTGATCATCTCTGTACCCTCAAAGGTGCTTAAACCAGTGCTTTGTTTACTGAGAAGTTGCTTAACCAATACTGGCTGAATAAATGGATGAGTGAATTCATGAAAAAATTGTTAAGCTCTGTAGCCAAAACATTTTGTAGGAGGGATAGCTCTACAAAATGTTACTTTTGCAAAATAAAAGGAGATAATAATAAAAATCAAAAGAAAAATTTAATATACTGCCTTTCCTTCTTAATGGCCACCATTTTGAAATTTTTAAGAAATGTGTTTCTACATACCTGCTGCTGAAATCTAACCATATTCATTAGCTGCTGAGCTCCAGGTGATAACTTTGATCCCATGGACTCCATCATGGTTTGGACTTTGTCAAGGTCTATCCTTGAGCCTAGAGCAGGGGAGCCTGGTGAAGAATGTGCTGAAATCGGTCTCATATGCATCACAACTTTACTGATGAACACACACTGCTTTTCACCAAAGGACAGCAACTATTATGAAACAAAAGAGTTCCCAGAAAAAATGACTTTTAAAACAATCATCATTTAAACTCACATCTTGGTATTACCAGAGCAAGACTGATGTACAGTGTTTAAGAAAATAAAAATTAATTTTAAGTATATTTTTATTTTTTAGAATGGTTAGGAAAATTTCAATTAATTATGAAGCTCAAATGAACTATTTATATAAATAAGTGCTTTCAACTTAGTGTCAACTGAAAGATTACAAATAAAACTAGGAAATTAAATAATTTTACAAACTTAAAGTTTAATTTACTAAATAAGGGAAAATAAACATACCAATGTGACACCATAACATACCAGTTTGCTATATTATTTAATAAAAAATAAAGGCATCCATGAACCCAAAGAGTACAGTATTTACTGAAATCCTAAATACAGTCTTTTTGAATCCAAAACTATAAAGGAACACCAAGATAATCTACAATAACTGGCAATTATACATAAAAGTAACTTCAGGGATTACCTAACTCAATGTAAATCCAGCTTGGAATCCAGCTCTTCTGGCTTCTACTCTAGCAGTTTTCTCATTGTTTTTGTTTTGTTGCTGCTGCTTCTGCTTTTTGGAAATTCTGGGGATGCAACTCTGGGCAGCATGCATTCTAGGGAGGTATTATATAACTGAGGTGTACCCCACGCCCCCATATTTCAGTCCATGTTTCTGAATCAAAAGACATTTTGTTTATAGTATACATAGCAGCATAGTAAAATAAAAAGTAAATTTTTAAATCAGATATATCTGAATTTAAATTATGACTCTGCTACTTAACAACCTGAATGACCCCCAGGAACGCAAGAAGGCTGTAACAATGACTTCTCATGGTGGTTGCAATGTTTATGTATCAATATCTACCACTGGAGAAATGCTCAAAAATCTGTAAATCAGTAGCATTTATTTTTATTTTGACTTTCACACAGTAATATGAAACAGAACAAGCTTTCATATATGCAATATGGTTCTGCTAAATGAAATGACTCTTGGAGCTTTCATAATACAAGTATGAAAAATATTCACCTTGACATACACACACAGACCATGTCACAAGCAAGTCAATAAATACCCATGCTCAACACGTACTAAACTCTTACCACATCTTGCAATCCCTTATTATCCCCCTTCTACTTTGTAATCCTTATTCTCTTTATTACCATTGAATATAGCCCATATTTAACTCATTGAGATTGCTTATCATTTGTCTTGCTCCACCAGAATACAAGAAACATGAGGCAAGTATTTCAATTTTCTTATTGCTAATTCTTAAATGCCTAGTGTGGTATCTAGAATCAAGAGGCAGTCACATTTTTACTGAGTGAATAAATAACTTTATTTATACTGCTTTAGAAACTATTTTTATTAGCTAAAACAGTATTTTTGTGATACCCAGTTCTTTGTTGTATTTTTTTATTTTTGATACCAGGGATTGAACTCACACTTGCCAAGCAGGTGCTTATGCCACTGAACTAAATCCCCAGCTCCTTCTGTGTTTGCTCTTTACCTGCTACAAAAATCACTTATTTTTTATCTTATTCCAAAAGGAAGTGTCATAGTCTTCCATAAATTATGACAATAAACACAGACTTCAGAGATTGACAAACCTAAGAATTTGCTTTTTTTCAGTATTTTTACTTTATTCATGAAGAAGATCTAAACAGATAACTTTCCCAAAGCTAATGTACCCAGTCAGCAAGTGACCTGACTATTCACAACTTTAGACTCCCAACTCGGTAATCTATTCCTAGACTTTGACATCATTAAAGTTCTCCTGAGTAGTATTTTTCATTAAAAAGAAAGGAAATATTTTTCATGCTGAAGACAACAGTAAATTCCCTTATCTTTTCAGTTCTCATATCTGAAACTTCTCATTCCATTATTCCTCAATACAAAAGGGTTCAAAGTTTTGCTTATGGGCTTAATTTTTATTTTTGGAACCACAGTTTTATATACAGGTAAAAAATGTTTTAGCTCAATTTCCAAGGCTTCAAAGTAAAGCCATATTAAATTAACAAAATCTTTACTTTAAATAGTCCCATTTTAATTAGAGAACTCAGTGTAAAAGGATTGGTAATTTTCAAAAAAGTAATTTCCTTTTACATAAAAGTAAAACAAGGGACCATGATGGACTAATTTGGTAACCAAATTAGCAGAAAACACATACATATATAACAAAAACAACTTAGCTCTAATTTATATTGGTTAAAATTAGGTGATGACTTACCTTTATTTTACATGCATGTGTTGAAGGTTCCAATTTTAGGTATTTTTTATACAAAACAATCTTATCATATTCACTAAAAACAAAAAAGATTTTTTTAAACTCGTGTTATCACTTTTAATAGTTATATTTAAAAACATACATTTCGAGAATGATACTTGAGATTGTCTTCTTGCTGAGGCATAGGGAGTCAGGGCTCAGACTACGTTGTATTTTCTGGAAGGACCACATCAGCCATTTACTAGCTGTATGTGCGAACACAATGAGGTAACGTAACATATAATGAGGTCATGTAACATAGAATATTTTTAAAGGTCATTTAACAGCTTTCAACAGCTATTACTTCCAACATGAAGGGAATACACAATAGTTCAAATTTTGAGCTATATTAAAGAAACACTGGGGTAGAATCTTTGCAAGACAAGAGGAAAAACATCACAATTTTAATTTTATAACAGGTCAAGCAGCTTATAGCTTGACAGGCTGCTATGGCAGTCACAGATTACCACACCATTTGGAATGGTGTACAATGTCTTCAGTACTCCAGACTGACTCATTTTTAAAAGATGAGCCCCAGGAGTGAAAGGAAGCTAGAAACACTTATCGTGGCTTCATTCTAATAAAACTCTTCTACTAATTACCTGTGACCTACTACCAATTCACCTCCATTAAATTAGCCATAAATTTATAAATGTAACAAGCTTTATCTAGACTGTAAGTCTAACCTTTGAGGCCTAAGGGTACATTTTTACTTTTTCTCCCCTAATTTCTAGAGAACATCAAGGTCAAGGAATCAAACACTATCCCCAAAGCTAAGGAAAATAAAAACACTAACACACAAGAACATTTTTGCCTGGACAGCCACAAACCTGCTATCCAGAATGGTGCAGACACTGCTGCCCCTACTGGTCCCACAGTACTCCTCTCCTACATACACTTCCATATTTCTTGCTGAACTTAAAAGGCCAACGCAATCGATTTCTTCTTTTCCCTTTGGGTCACTCATCAGATAAAGGAAACAGGGGTTTCCACCTTGAAGGCTCTGGCTGCTCTTTAAGCTCACCAGATTCTGGCTGAGAAGAAAATTGATAAACACGTTATAAGGTGTGCTTTTCTGAGCAGGTCTCCAAGCCCACTTATTTCTTGACTCACTTCCACTGGCATTTGAGAACCTCCAAGAACCTTCTCAAACACCTACAGACACTTAATAAGGAATCCACAAGGAAGGGGGCTTTACACATTGAGCTATTCCCCTCTAGTTTCCTTTGATCATGTGCATTGTATTCAATCTGCTGATTCTCAGTTAATTAAACACACTCATTGGACACCCACTGTGGGCACAAAAAGGACAAGTGTGTCTGCCAAAGTTAAGCAGCCGCGCCTCTCTCCCGTGGGTTGGGTGTGTGCATGTGTGTGGACAGCACATTTGCTCATTTCTGGGAGGAAAACCTGGCTGTCAGGAGACCCTGCGAGCTGCCCCAACGGGCACAGGCAGACGCTTCTGACCGCGAGTTTGCAGGTCCCCTCTGGGCCCTGCGCCCAGCACCCGCGCCCCGCAGCCTCGCCCACTTCGCTCCCCGTCCCGGTCCGAACCTCAGGCCCTAGCTCCACCTCGCAGCCCCCGCTTCGTCCCAGGGTCCCGGGGTCCGGGCCCCGACCCTGTGCCCTCGCGGTCCCGCCCCCCGTCACGGCTCCCCCGGAGCGTGGTTGTCACCGCGCTGAGCACCTCAGTCCCCTCCCGCCTGGCGCACCCAGGAGCAGGCGGCGCCAGAAGCTCCTCCCAGTCGAAATTCTGGGCGCTGAGCCCAGTCCGGGTGAGAAGGAGGCTCTGGGTCAGCGCCCCGTTGGCAGCATCCCACGAAGAAGTTAGCGTCGGGCTGCGGGTGAACCCCGCGTCCCCAATCTGGTTCTCCATTCCTCCGCCTCCAGCCCACGGGAAGACCGGAACCCAGCTTGCAGGACTTGGGTTTCCGTCCGTGCAGCGTGGAATTGACGCAGAGCGACTTCCGGCTCGTCCAGTTTACACCCAGATCCGCCGTGGGGAGAACCGCAAGGGAAGACACGCATGCGCCTGTCCTCTGGCTTTTGGAAGGGCTTTCAAATTCGGCGGGCGAACGGGAGGAGGGCGGGGCACGTACACTAAGGGCGCCGTGGACTTTCTGATCCTTGAGCCTACAGTTTTAGGATTTGGCTGTGTAGGACTAGGAAGCAGCATGTAGGGTGTTTGCTTGGTTCTCGGAGGTGACTGCGTCGAATACAGAGAATCTGTAGTCCATGAGAGACTTGCAGAACCCATTCCTGACCTGGTGATCTCTGAGTGGACACTAGGGCCTTTTCCGCCTCCAGTCTGGGGCTTTTAGGGCGGCGAGAGTGGGGGACCAGCCATGATTCAGGTTATTTTTCTTTTTTACTGTCATAGGGAAAGGAAGCTCCCGACCTACTGTATGTCCTGTACGAGTTGGTGGTCTCCAAAATCAAAGAATAAATTTTAGGAACAACGGAGGTTAAGAGCAGAAGTATTTATTGAGCGAAAGAAAGCTTCTGTCTGAAAAAAGAGACAAGAAAGGGTCCGGAGTAGGTTGCCAAAGATTCTGTGTTTTCTGGGATTTTTATAGAGTAAAATCGCGAGGTAAGGCAGGTCTAAAGTGTGGAAAACTGGGAACTCGCAAGGCAGATGGGCATGAGGTGGGACAGCTATAATCAACCAGTAAGTTTAATTTTTTGGGTAAAATTGACCAAACCAGGGACAAATGGGGAAGCGGGTCACATAGGGAGTGAGCATTCTTTACGGATCAGTGACTGTTCCTAGAGGGGGTTGGGATGGTAACTCCTTGGCTTCTCAAAGTGATTTATATTTAATCCTTAAGGGTTATACTTAGGGGTTGGTTGCATTTGTTTTGCCTTGTTTTGAGATCTGGCCCACAGCAAGAGGTGTGTGTCTCCATGGTCACAGGACATCTGGTCCTCTGTGCCAGTTTCCTTGAGGGCCTAGCCCTGTCTCACTACCTATAGTATTTCTAACTAGCTCAACTGCCTGTAATATACTACCAGTTCTAACAGTAGAGAGTAGTTTAGGTGGAGTTGGTTAGTTGGTTTGTTGGGCTTGCTGGGCAGCATTTGGTGTCTCAGCCCTTTCGAAATGGCCCACTTAGTCTATAGAAAAGTGGAATATCAGTTTCTGAATTGTGTTGGTCATATTGATATAGGGACGATGTGGGACATCCAAATAATGTAAGGGAAATATTATGACTCCTGGTCTACTGTATGTTCAGTACAGAGTTTGTGTTCTCCAAAATCGAAGAATGAGAAACAGCAGAGATTAAGAGTAGGAAATACTTATTGAGGGAAAGATAGCTTCTGTCTGAGAGACAGAAAGGGGCCTGGAAAGTGACTTGCCCAGGAGCTTACTTCTCAAAGGAAAATTTATAGAGCAAAATCATGAGGTTGGTAGGAAATCATGAGATGGTTGTAAGGTGGGACAAAACCAGTAAGATTACAAGTATACTCACTTATAATATGGATGCAGTGGGGAAGCAAATAATATAACAAGTGTACATAGAAAGAACAAAAAGCCTTTCCTAGAAGGGATGGGTCAAGGTGTTGGTCCCCCACCCAGGTGGTTAATGACTATTTAATGACTATCAGTCATTATTGTTTATCCCTGGGGAAGAACTGGAGTCAGTTCATCTTTGCCTTGAGGCCTGGCTGTCAACAAAGAAGTCCCCAGGCACAGTTATAGTGTGTTCTCCTGCACTGACTCCTTCAAGGACCTATCCCTGGGTGACTGCCCATAATATGTCTAATTTAGCTGTCTATAATAGTGTGCAATCTAGAAAATGAAATTTTGCTCATCCATAATCTAACTTTGCCTCAGAACTTTATCATTCAGTGCAAAGTACCTTTAAATTTCCCTTTTGCTTAAGTTTTCATTTGATTTCATGTAGGTACTGTCTGGCAAACAAAAAATGAATAGTGACCTTTTGCACTGTATTTACTTTTGTCATGGGCCAAAAATAAAGTTAATGTATTTTTCTCTAGTTACTGTGTATTTAAAGTGAATTCATAGTAGACAGAAAAACCTAACCAAAAGGCTCATATATACAGATTTCAAAGTTTTTAATTGAAGGGGTCCTAGTTTACAAATTATTTTTAACACACCAGACTCAAAGTTGTCATTTTCTTTATTTCTATTCTGTATTTCCTGTTTTCTCTAGTCATAAGTTAACTTTGACTCATGTTATTATATGTGGACAGTCTGAAAGAAAATGAAAGAAGTGCAAGAGCAATATTAACATCTGTAAGGCAGATAGATCAGAAATCAGAAAACTAAGCTGGGCATGGTGGCACATATTTTTAATGCCAGTGTCCGGGAGGCTGAGGCAAGAGGATCTTTGCAAATAGACCAACCTGGGCTACAAAGTGTAAACCCCTACACACAAACACACATACACACACCTTGAGGTACTGGAAATTGAACTCAGGGCTTTTACACTTAGGTACAACCTTAGCAACCACCACCATCACCCCTTTTTCTTTTCTTTTTTTTTTTTTTTTTTTTTTTTTTTTTTTGATAACAGGCTGTCTTTAAGTCTTTAAATTGCCCAGGCTGTGCTGGAACTGGGAATCCTCCTGCCTTAGCCTCTCCGGGTGCTGGGGTTACAGGTCTATACCACTGTGGGAAGTGGCTGAAGCTGGAGACCCATCACAACTGTGGGGCTGGAGCAAAGTCACCCAGAGAACAAAGAGCACCTAAGATGAGCCAGGTGAACAAGCTGCTCTAATGGAACACCAGGCCCTTAGGCTACCATGCAGGCAGGTTGGTAGGCAAAGGGTTGTCATGCACATCAACCTGCCAGATGTGTAAGTAAATGCGCTGCAGTGGTTAAGCAGTTCCTTTTCCTCCCATCAGGAGGATCCCAGCCTTATGTATCTTGTCTTCATTTCTTCACCTTTTGCCCCTCACAGTCCTCACCCTGGGAAGTTTGAGAGCTGCACAGGACACAGCACACCTTTGCACTCAGCTCTTCATTTTCTTGAAAATTCCTTACCTGTTTTCATTTCTGCTTATGTTTTGAAACACTCACGTCATCAGAACAACTCCAGGAGTTTCTGTGCTAATCATTAGCCTGTATTCTCATCAGGAACATATCAAGCTCTGCTGTACTGCTCTTTGTCCCTTCTGGTAATTGATGCTGCTAACTGAATCATTATCACCTTTACTCCCTAAGATGGCTTGCAAAGTCCTTTGTACTCTGACCAAACTCTGCCTACCTCCCAGTCTTCTCTACCTGGGGTATATTTTCAGTAGTTTTGCAAATTCCATTTTTTATTCAAAACAGTTGGTAAACATATGTAAAGGAATGTATGTATTTGTATGCAAGATAGATAACTATAATGTCAACCTCTGTTCATGAGAAAGAACAGTTTGTGCTGTTATTATCTGATTATTTTGGTGCCTACCTCTTGTAATCTGAACTACTTCTAAGATAACAATATGCAATATATTAACTAGTGTTAATTTCCTACTTTTTTTGAAATTCTGTATCACTTCTATCCTTTTTTTCTGTTTTGCCTTCAAAAGAAAAAAAAAACTAAGCTTCCATTCTGCTAAAGAATCAAACTAATTCCTCTGTAATACACTGTACTTTGTTAGGCACTATAAATCTCTTGCACTTTCAGATTTTACTAGTTTACATATTTGTGTTTCCTACTAAAAGTTAATCCCTTCTGCGATTGGGCAATACCTTGTGCTGGTAAAATTTTTCAGTATGAAGTTAATAAACTGGTAAGGGTTAATACTCAAATTTATGAGTATTACAAAAAGACAGAACTTGTAAATTCCATTATTATGAACCAGGGATGGTGGCCTATGCCTATAATCCCAGTACTCACGAGGCTGAGATAGAATTGCTAGTTCGAGGCCAGCCTGGGCTATGAAGTGAGTTCAAATCCAGCCTGAACTGTGTAGTGAGACCCTGTTTCAAAATATTAAAACAAGCAAACAAACAACCCCTCCCCCAAACAGCCTGCCAAATGCTAGGATCATAGGCATAGGTCACCATGCCTGGGCACTTACCTATTTTAAATAAGTCACTTGTTTATTGATGTGTGATAGCTCACTATGTCCCGCAAAAGCATTGTCTTAGTTGCTTTTCTCTTGCTGGGACAAAATACCCCACACTCAAAATGAAGTAAGGAAAGGTTTATTTCTTACAGTTCTTGGAGGTTTCAGTCCATACTCAGTTGGCTCTAAGGCAGGGTGGCATGTGGGTTACAGTTCATTACAGCTGCAAACAGCAAGCCAGAAACATCTTCCCGCCATTACATCATATCTTGGCTCCACCCCTAGGCGGGTGTAGCACTAACACCACCAATCCAAGCGCTAGACAATGAACCAATCACAAACGCATAATTGCATGAAGCTTGGGGGCCAATGACATAAACCATGACAAGCAGAATTCAACCTGTTTTCATCTGGATATGATGACACATGCCTATAATCTCAACAACTTGGGAGGCTATTAATTGAGCTCATGAGTTTGAAATCAACCCTGCCTCAAACAAAATCTTTCAGAATGTGAGCGAATACATATTTGAAAGGTACATTTTAGAAGAAAGTGACTTAGGCTATTAATTTTCTTGAGCAACTATTTAGACCATCTTTATTTATTTATTTTTGCTTTTTCTTTTTAAATCATCTTAACTTCAAATTAAATGCTTCTTATATATGACCTACCTTCTACCTAGGATTATACTTCCCAGCATGTTAGTTATGGGAATTTAATTTCTCCTAGCTAGGTCGACTTGAATTTTACCTCTTACTCTCTCTCCTTTCCTTCTCCACTCCTTGTAGGTCCCAAAGCTGTGGAATTCTTTCTCACCCTGCCTTAATAATGGGCCTGCAGGGCCAGGGATTTAGCTCAGTGGCTTAAATGCCTGCCTGGCAAGCGCGAGGTCATGAGTTTGATCCCCGGTACCAAAAAAAAAAAAGAAATAATGGGCCTGCAACTAAAGAGTGAAGGAAAAAAATTGACCACCCTACCCTATCCTTTCCCTTATTTTCATTGTTAGCCACGCTCCACTTTCAACACATTTATAACCTCTCTTCTGGTTAGCAACATTGATGATCTGTATACAAATTTTAGTACAGCCTTTCTGAAAAAAATGTAGCAATACTATAAAGGTTTTAAACTAGTTGAATTTATGTCCACACCTAACATTATAACCTTTGTGATGCTTTCTTGTCCTAAAACTATAATGCAGTAAAGGGTTAACTCGGGCAGTCTGGGAATCTCAACAATATGGTTATTGTGAAGGACCGTGCTAGAGCCATACAGTATTAGTTTAACCTCTGGAAAGGCTGAAGACAGTAAAGTCAGCACAGGTCCCATGCCTGTCACCAACTTCAGTAAAAACCTTGTACACGGGCTGGGGATTTAGCTCAGTGGTATAAGCACCTGCAAGCGCATGGTCGTAGGGTTCGATCCCTGTTACCAAAAAAAAAAAAAAAAAAAAAAACTTGTACACTATGACTGATGAGCTTCTCTGGTTGGCAGTAGTGCGTACATGTCGTCATACATCATTACTGGGAGAATTATTGCTGTCCATACAGCATCACTGGAATAGGACAAAGGTTTGTATGTGAGGGGAAAATTGGCTTTGGGATGTCTCCATTGACAGTAGGAATGCTTGTTGGCTTATTTATTTACTCTATAATTACTGGCAGTGCTTCCAAAGACCAGATTAATCTAAATGTGGGCAGTAATATACAACTGAGCAATAAAAATTTGAGTACTTTCCCTTCCCAAAGCTTCTCAACATTCTGTACTCAACTTTTTTCCTTAAGGCACTTAAGATGGGTGTAAATGGAGGAGAAGGCAAAGGGGCACGGAGAGGCAGGGCTACCTGATGCAGATAAGCAGGCTTTCTTCATTTCTATTTCAAGTAGCTGTCCCAACCTGGGATTACAAAATCAAAATTTATAAGTTTAGGCTTACCAAATCAGTTTCTTCATTTTCACCCAAAGTTCTGTATCTTCTTTGCTGGCACCTTATATTTGAGCTTTGGGCACTCTATCATTCAACAGCTATAGCCACATTGCCTGTCAGTCAGGGAGGTAGCGCTTACTGCCCCAGTGTCCTCCTACCTGAAGGAGAAATAGACAAAGACAGCTCCTTTCATTCTTGGCCCTTACCACTCAGCCTCTAAAGATTCGATAAGCAGAGTATTAGGGACCCTGACACCCACACACCCCAACCACGTGGAAAAGAGCATTTACTTCCAGATCCCAGGGAATCTCCTTATATCCCCTAACGTGGATGGTAGAATCCTTTTGTCTTCTCCAGAAAACAGCTACATTCCATCTGCATAATGATTATACCAATTGGAATGGGCGGTACTGAACATACACATTTACCTTTTGACTTCGTAATTCAGTAGTAGTCAGCTTTTCATTACTGTGACAAAGTTTCTGAGAGGAGCAATTTACAAGAGGAAATATTTATTTATTCTTTCAGGGTTTCAAGTCCTTTTCAGAGGTTTCTGTTCATGGCCAACCTTCTCCATTGCTTTTGGCCTGTGGCAAGGCTGAAACATGGTGGAAAGGCATGGGTGAAGAAGGCTGATCTCCTCATGACAATCAGGATGGTGGGAGGAGCTAAGAGGAAGAGGACTGATAGCAGGCCTCTTTCTCCTGCTATCCTCTTCCTCCTGGGCTGTACCCTATTGGGTGGTGTTGCTCACATTTAGGGTACATCTCCCCAGGTTGCTGTCCCACATGCCAGTTGTCTCACACACACCAGAAGTGAACTATAATAACTTCCTAAGTGATTCCTAGCAAAGAAGACATGACCTCCTCCCTTTCCTTTGCTTCCTTAATCATTAGCTCTAAGTAAAATCCACACAACACAAAAAAAGATTTTAAACATCCTTTTAAAAGTAATTTTCCCAAAGACACATTTCAAATAATACATTTGAAATAATCCATCCTTGGAGATATATATATATATAATTTGTATCAGATCCCTGTTCAGTGCTGCTGGAGGCATGCTAATCACTTAAGGAGTGATTTATTAGCCCTAAATTTATGTGTCTTGTGTCATCTCCTTTCAAGATTGCATACACCAAAAGTAACAAATACTTTTGAGGGTTTGCAGGGACATCCAATTGCCATCTTTACAAAGTATACCCCTCAAAGTGATGCCTAGAAGACTTCAGTCACTGTCCTAAACTTGGCATCACCTCAGACAATTGGAGAAGCAGAGCCTTGAATATACTCTCTCCCCTCCCCACTCCAAACAAGAGAGCTCATTTCTTGATTGGAGCTGAATTGCCCCTTTGAGTGATGATGGCTTCCCCAGTATTACCAGTCTTGAGGTCAGAGTCTCACCAGGATTACCTATGGTGCCAATTATGCAACACTCCCCCCAGCAGATGTGTGAACCTTCAACCTTTATTTCCCTTTTCCGTAAAACCCCAAATGTGTTCACTTGGTAGCACATATACTACAATATAAAACCTCAACACTTCTATAGGTACTAAGAGGACATCTTGAAATTTTTTTCTGTTCCTGCACAGCCATGCTTGTTAATGCTACTTTCCTGCCCTTTACCACTGCTCATATCCTTGACTGGCATTATGGGACTCACAGCCAGTGTTGTGCAAAAAGTTAGACATCAGCGGGCCTAGAGACAGATACCCAGGCACTACTTATAACCCAAAGAAGACATGACCTCCCCTTTTTCCTTTGCTTTCTTAATCATTAGCTATAAGTAAAATCCATACAATGGTTTTGTTACCATGAAATGTGATAGATTCTGCTAACCAGGAGCTTAGTTATCCCTAATAAGACATCTGCCCAACTTTGTACAGGGCCCAGAGAAGCAACTTCTCTAAGAGTAACTTATATGTTTTCCTTCTAGTTCCAGAAATAAACCTCCTCCTCCCTTTTTGTTTGTGCACTGAGTCCTCCCCAATCCCAAAACTCTACAGCCATCCTAGTGCTCCACCCACATCCCCCAGTAAATCTTTGTTTCTTATTTTGCGCATGTGGGTGCTCCTTCAAATCAGCTGTTGATATGTTATTTTTCCCATCTCTCAAACTCCCCCCTTCAGCCAAATCCGATAAAAATGCTTCCACTTCTTAGTTCTCACTTAGAGTGCTTGCATCTCTTCTGCAGCCCCCCACCACGCCCACAATAAAGGCCTCTTTTATCCTTTCTTTGTCTCTCTCATCACACCAAAATCTTACCAAGGTGGTGCTGTGACTCAGATGGGAAAGGAAGTGTAACTCCCAGGAATCACACCCAGTTTAAGTTCCTCTCTCCTACAAGCCTTTTCCTTCCTTTTTCCTTCTGCCTTCACCACTGCCATTACTAGCTTCCATCCACCACCAGCCCACCTCAGTCCTCACAGGTGCACACAGGTATGCCAACTCTTGCTTGGGGGTTCCTGTCTTGTAATCTGCAGCCCTATGTCAGAAACCCCCATGTCCTATTGGACCCTGCCTTTCAGGGCTCCACCCTGCCCTGTCCCACCAGTGATGACTGCTGGGCATAGGTGTTGGGGATCTCTCTCTCACTCACTCTCCCTGCAGGGGAGATGCTGGGGTGATGACTCCCTATAGGAGTGTGACTTGCTTTTAGCTCTTTGGCTCACTTCCAATTCAGTCACACTGGGTAAGGTTACTTTTCACCTAGCAAAACACACTCCACTTGGGTGCCTGTTGACACAACTACTCACTCCATAAACACTCATTCTTAGTCTCACAGGCACCTTATGGCCTACAAATTAGTTTTTTACTGCTAAATAGCTTGGCCTCATTATAAGCTTGGTAACACCCACCAACCTCCACAACTTAAGCAATTTTGCTACCTTTGTTAGTCAATCCTATCTACAAAGATTTTTATGTTATTCTTGCTTTCACTCTGTCCCCTCAACAAAAGATTTTAAACTCCTATTTTATTTCCCAAGCAGCACCAGACACTCAGACTAAGTTCAAAAAGTCAGAACTTGGTCCTCAGTATCCCCAGGGAGACATCTTACATATGGTTTTCCATGTCTTCAATGATAGAAAAAGACAACAAAAACAGGATGATCTTTAAAAGGTTGCATTTCAGGTTACTCCAAGGCCAATTTCTGGCCACAGAGGATACAGTGGCACTCGGGGCTCAAGGTAAAACACAGGCAGGAAAAAAAAATCTAAAAACCCGAGCCCCACCACCACCATGCTTCAAGTATGGCAGAAAAAGGACACTGGATATGAGCCTGCCCTGACCTGTGGCTATGACTGGAAATTTGTTCCATTTGCAACCAAGAGGGCCACTGGAAAGTGCAACTGCCCTGTCCACCAGAGAGCAGGTAAGTCATCACCTTTCTTGTCCTCACAGGATAGGACACTGCTACCTTGGACTCATCGCTAGCTGATCTGCTCAGCATCACCAGTGAAGAAGACTGACAGGTCTCTGGGCCCACAGCCCTTACCTAAGTATCTCTCTTAGAGACCCAAGTCTCACAGACATCTCAAGTAAAACCCTCTCTTTCCTTGGAGGCCACCCATAATGTTCTTCCTGAGTTTTCAGGCCAATGTTCCTGGTCTACAGTCTTTGTTGCAGGAGTGAACAGCCAACCTACACAACCTCTCAGGACAGGACCTATTCCCTGCAGATTCCAAACCCTTTTCTTTACACACAACTGTCTTGTTATCCCAACCTGTGCTATACCCCGTTTTGGTAAAAACTCACTCCAAAAACTCAACTTCTCTTACACTCTCTCTCTCCCCCACAGCTCTCATACTCCAATCCCAACCATCCTGTGCTGCTGACTCAGCCCCTCCCCTTCTTTCCTCCCTCGTGGACCATACAGTCTGGGACACCCCCAATCCCATTTATGCCACCTACACTTCTCTGCTGCTAATTCACCTCAAATACCCCTCAGGTTTCCCTTGGGTTCCCCAATACTCAATAGTCCCTAAACATCAATAGGAGCTCAAACCTATAATCTACCGCTTGTTAAATAATGGGTTTCTAAAAGTCACTCACTCCCCTTATGACACCCCTATTCTCCCTATCCGCAAATCCAACTGTTCCTATTGCCTAGTCCAAGATCCCAAAGCAATTAACAATGTGATAGCGCCAGTTCACCCAATGTTGCCAAACCCTTTTACTTTACACTACACTGCCTCATATTCCTGCATGTACCTTTCACTTTTCTATATTAGACTGTAAAGATACATTTTTCACTATTCCCTTATACCCCAATTCCCAAGATTTCTTTGCCTTTACATGGACAAATCTCCAATCTATACAGCTTACCTATACAGTTGTACCTCAAGGCTTCAGGGATAATCCACACTTCTTCAGCCAAGCCCCTGCTGCTAACCTCATGGCTCTCTGTCTTAAACCTAACACTCTTCTCCAATATACAGATGAGCGTCTCCTCTGTTCTCCAGCCAATGGTCAAACTATACAACTAGACAGCTACCCTTCGCAACTTTCTCTCAAGTCACAAACACAGGGTGTCCCCTACTAAAGCCCAAATGGATTCACCAAAGGTTAAATATGAGTCTCACTCTTACCCCTACCACTCGCTCTATAAGCTCACAGCACAAAGCCTGTCTCCATGACCTCCAGGTGCCAACTACAAAAGTACAGTTTTATCTTTTCTAGGTTTCTAGGTTTCTTTCATCTCTGTATTCCTAACTTTGCTACACTAGCCCTTTATAGGACATCTAAAGGTTCCCTATCAGAGCCCCTCAACCCAGCTACTCTTATACACTCCTCATTTTCTAAACTAAAGGAGGTCTTTCAGAGGCCCCAGCCCGCACTCTCCCTTACCCAAGCCAAGCTTTCTATCTCTCAAGATCATAATGCTATAGGAGTTTGAGGACACGGACATGGGCACACACACACGTGCCCTTCTTTCCAAGCAGAAGCCTACCTCTCAAAACAAGATGACACCATACAGAGCTGAGCTCCCTGCCTTTGAGCACTTGTCTCAGCAGCCCCACTAACATAAGAGGCCAAAGAGTTCACTTTAAAACAGTCAATTACTGTCCTCTGACCCCTTTGCTCCACAATCTTATTTCACACAAGACACTTCCTGCCTTAATGACACCTTTTCACCCATAACAAGTTCACTTAATACTCATACAAGATCTTACAATCACAACTCCACCAGCAGCTCCCTCAATCCAGCCACCTTACTTTCCACCTCTGATAGGGCCCCTGTCCACAATTATATTGAGGTCCTACAGATGACTCCTACTCCCTTCCCTCACATTAACAGTATTCCTCTCCCTACAGCTTCTGATACATGGTTCATAGATGACAACATAACCAATGAAAACACTCAAAAGAGGACAGAATATGCTAGAAGGAATGGCTCTAAGGTAATAGAGGCAAGCCCACTGCCACCTAAAACATCTTTACAAAAAGCAAAACTAATTGCCCTCCTGGGCCCTCACACTATCTAAAGACAAAAATCATAAACATATATACTGACTCCAAATATACATTATACTATTTGACAAAAATAATCTAACTAATACTCAAGGGACTCCCATCACTAATGCACCTCTCATTCTCAAACTCTAGAGACAACACAACTTCCAAAACAGGTAACAGTCATCCACTGTAAGAGACACCAAACATCACCAGATTCTGTCTCTCAGGATGATACCTTTACAGACACACAAGCCAAATTAGCTACACAATAGCCATATGTCTCTCATCGTCTCCCCCATCCCAAACACCTTGCCCTCACCTCAGTATTCACCTACATGCCACAATTAATTCACAAACCCACTTATAACCAAAACACTCAGAGATAAATTTTCCAAAACTCAAAGTTCCTCCTCCCAGATCAGCAAGCCTTAGACATCATCACTAAAATACAAACTGCTTTCATATAGACATACAAGTCTTATACAAACTTCTAACTCCAGTCATGACTCATCCTTCTCTAAAAAACACTATTCATCAAATTACTCACAACTGTCATCTTTGTCCCAAAACCTCTCCTCAGAGACTCTTAACCTGCTTGTTTCCCACCCTGCCAATTTCGTGGGCATACTCCAGATAAAAACTAATAGATTTTACACACACGCCTCATTGTAAGACCTACACACGCCTCATTGTAAGACCTACACACCTCCACCTCACCCATTCGTAGCCCAGTGTGCTGTTATCCCCTTTACTTCCTTAACTTTTTTTTTTAATTGCTGGTTCTCATCTTCACTGTCATACTTTGGACAATCTCTCCCTACAACACCAAAACTCTCCTGTTCTTCACTACAACTTTAGGTTCGAACACCTTATACTGCCTAAAATAAAGCCCTCAGTCTTACTCCCTCTTCCACGATTCCTGCTGTTTCTCCTTCTAGGACACATAACCTTTCTGACTGCCTGCTCCACACTTTTCAACCTCACTGTCCCTCTCTCCCACATACATCCCAACCAAAAGCCCCAAGTTTAAGCCAAAATTCTCCAATGCTACAACACACAACAATAATAAACCCAACTCAAACCCAGCCTCTTCCTACCCTTTATACGAGCTCCTATAATGCCCCCACCTTCATCTCCACTATCTCCAAAACTGATAACAAAACCCTTACAACGATTAACGATATGGCCATCGATACTTCTATCACTCTTCATTTCCTGTACTGCCAGCTCCACACAAACATAACTATAACAAAAAACATCACTTTAGACATAATCATCCAAAACACCTCCTTTCACCAATACTCTTTAGACAAACATAGAGATATGTCTTTTATGACAGGGTGGATCCCTCCTTAGGCCTCGTATTTTACTCAATGCCCATTAGAGCCCCCTTCCTAAGTATGCTTGTTGTCATTGTCTCTCCCCTCACATGCCGGAACCCTCCACACCACAGCTCTCCATTTCTTCTCTCCTTATGCAAACACTCGAGACTCTCTCCAGCAACATTAATATCACTGACAAGGTTTTTCCATCTGGTCTTCTAGGCCCCGTATCGCCTCCCATTGATGGGACCTCTCATACTAATCATATTATTAAAACTTTTTAAAAAACTTTTTTCAATACTTCTTCAATACGGGATATGGGCCTTCACTACCAGAGAGCTCCTTGTCCTGGCTGAGAGCTCTGGCACCAACTTGTACAAGGGCCTAACCCGTCATCCCAACAACTGTATCAGTCCCCACCATGACGGGCCCCTCCAGCAGGAAGCAGTCTAAAATGGCGACCACCCCTGTTCACCCATAAATCAAAAGATGGAAAATGATAGATTCTGCTAACCTGGGGCTTAGCTACCTCTAACATGACATCCACCTAACTTGGTACTCAGCCCAGAGAAGCAATTTATCTCTCTAAGAGTAACTTCTCCATTTGTCATTTCTTTGTCTCTCTTATCATGCCATGATACCATGAAGTGAGATAAAACTATTGTTGCCCAACATTGTGCCATGATTGCAAGAAGTGAGATAAAACTATGGTTGCCCAATAAAATCATAAGGATTATTGCTCAGGTAATACTAATTAAATGGAGATCAAATGAGGAAGTCATGAAGCAAGTGGGCATGAATAGAGAATAAGAGTTTTTCCTTCAGGGGGTAGGTCAGTGGCTATTCTTGGTTTTCCTAAGGTGATTAGATACTTATTTAGAATATTAGTCTAAACTGTGGTTTATCCTTAGGGAAAGTTTGTGGGTGTATTCATTTCATCTTTTATCTTGAGGTCTGGCCCTCAGGGCATGTGTCTGTGTCTCCCCCACAGTTGCAATGTATCCTGTCTTCTCCACTGACTCCTTTGAGGGCCTAGCCCTGTCTGACAATATTTCTATCTAACTTAGCTGTCTATAACACTGGGATTAAGGATATAAGTGCTACCTGCCCTAAGTAGCCTTGATAAGATATAAGGGATAGAAAGAGCTGTGGTTCTTCCTGGTTTGCTTTGCTATCTTTTTGTATGCCATGAATATTTTCTCCTCTGTGATACCTGTCTGCCATGCCACCCTACCTTGGATCCAGCCTACTCTGAACCTCTGTAAACCATAAGCTAAATAAACCTTTCTTCCTTTAACTTTGGGTGTCAGGTAATTTGAGTCTGCAGTGAGAAAAAGTAACTAAGACAAGACTCTTGTGTATGGTGAGGAAAGAATTGCTAAGTGTACACTCAGTGGCAAGTGCCAAGCAGCTATGTTTATTGAAGGTCATAGGAAACTGTGCTCAGGGCAAGTCTGTGCCAACAAAAGGCACAGACAAAAAAATGGTGTTTGGGTGACAGAAAAGTAAAACACTACACACAAGTAAAAGCACTCAGAAGTAGCAACAGCAGCAGCTGTTGAGTAATCAGGGGCCTTTGAAATTTAAAAGATATGTACCTTACCCAGGTACCTTCCTTGAATCTCTAGGTGTGATTGACAGAAAAGACAGTGTGCTGAGTCATTTAGGGGCTCTCAACACATATGGTTGTCCCAGAACTCACTTTGACTTAATTATATGCATGGTATGTACTACATATTTATGAACCTGGGTGAGGTTTGAGTAGGATGAAGGTGACCTAGGAGATCCAGTATACACGCATGTGCTGTTACCCGGAGAATCAGAGATCGACCAAGCTTTTGTTATTTTCTACCTCTCTTAAGACAATGCAAAGGAAAATGACTAGTAGGTGCTGTTTTTAATTAAATGGGGCAAGGGAGTGACCTTTTAGTGCCTCTGTTTCTAACTGTAGTAAAGCTATTGAATCTAACACAGGTGTGCTCTGGTTGGAGCTTTAGAGATTTCCTAGGTCTTTGTTCTTATTTCTGCTTTCTTAGAACACTGGACATGAGGCAGGAGAATAGGGTTTGGCTGAGTGGCTGGAGAAGTAAGGTATGAAATTCTAATTACAAAATTCCTGGACTCATGCATAGAATAGTTCCCAAAGTCCTGTATATGGATTTCTCAAGCAGGTTTTTGATAGGATGTTCCAGATCTGAGAAGTGGGAATTATTAAAAAAAGGACAGCCACCTTTGAACTATCTCTATCATGCCCTTCATGGTGGTCCACCACCATGCTGTAGGGTATACAATTTTTCCTACTTTTACTTGGCAAACTGGCTTTGCAGAGACTGCTTCCCCCCCCACCACTAATAAATTTAAAACTTTGGTACTATTTATGCTTGTCTTGACCAACTCTTTGTTCCAGACAGAAAGAACCTAGAACACCTCTACAAGAAGACTCCAGCACCCAGGCATAAGCGAGCAGTGGGAATGCCAGGGAAAGAACAAGTCAGCGTCTCCCGAAATCCAGCCATGTTGGAACTTGGGGGGCCGACCAAGAAATCAACAAGCCCTCCTTCCTGGTAA
Source organism: Dolichotis patagonum (assembly GCA_004027295.1). Taxonomy (NCBI): domain Eukaryota; kingdom Metazoa; phylum Chordata; class Mammalia; order Rodentia; family Caviidae; genus Dolichotis; species Dolichotis patagonum. The sequence goes on along the minus strand of PVJX010011006.1, from coordinate 2,626 downwards.
GTGGTGGCAGAAGCAACCAGTTGTCCCGCCAGGGAGAAAACAAGTCAGTGTCTCTCGTAAGCCTACCTGGCACCACTCTGAAAATCAAACATCCCATGCCCCTACCTCCCCCTACCCCATTAGCAACTGGATGATGTCAAGGACAGCTGGAATTCATAGCAACTAAGGCATATAAAGCAACTAAATGGTTGTATCATTGGGTTGATTATGCTGACCTGAGGCCAGAGGTCTGAGCATCTCTTGGGAGGATGGCTGTATGCAGTATAGCAAATATGGGGGATTTCCTTCTATCTTCTCTTTGAAATCCAATACTATTTTCACAGTTTTGCTTTGTTCTGATTAATTGTTTTGCTCTATTCAATATTATGTTTTGATAGGTTTTACAATATTCTGTTTTTGGTTAGATTTTGCTATACCTGATTTGTGGGAGACAACTCCTGTGACTCCCTTTGAATGCAAAACAATTACTGTGACTTTGATTATTTGGAGACTCATTTCCTTATACTGATATGTAAATAGCTGGCTGCGGTATTTCCTTCTCTCTTCAATTGGCCCTAAACATTGCAAATAAGGCTAGCCACAGTGCTAATATGTAATCTCTAAAGCCAACAGACAGTCCTGTTTCTTCTCATAGCGTTCTCTGTACAGGATATGTACAAGTTATGAGCACATGAGATGTTAGAGCCAATAGCTCTGGAATGTCAACTGGGTACTAGCCTCAAGATAAAGGCAATGACTCCCCAGGGCACAAGAGTTTGCATACCAGAAACCAAAGCCACAGCCTCCAAAAAAATTCCACTGCTACCTTAATTAGATTATCTAAATTGATCCTTCTACATATCTTTATCTCTGCAATTTAAAGAGATGCCATCCTTGCACCTGGCCAGCCAACTCAAGTTACTCACGTAATTTCCACCATCCTCACTGTCACTCATCCCTGAGCCACCCTCCTTCTTCACAAGATAATAAATTCTGGGAGAGGGCCTAGAATCAAGGCCTTTGTCTGCATGTCCTCATGGGGACTGATTTAGGACCCCTTGGCTGCCCTTAACTTGGAACATGTCTTAGTGTCTTTACTTTTGCCGTGGGTTGCATTGGTGGTAGTAGATTGGAATTAACTTGCTGGGATTCCAATAACGTCTCAATGGACTACAAATATAACTTTTTGGATTGTGAAGAAAACTAGGAAGAGGATTGCAATACTTGGATGACTGTACACAGTATTTGGGATTACAATATGATTGAATGGACAACTACTGTGAAGATAACAAGATATACTATGGTACATATTACTGTTATCCTGGTATCTTGCTCCAAAGTTCTGTACCAATTTCATTGCATTGTCTCAATTGGCTTTGTTCTGTCTTATTTTGTTGCTTGTTTGTTGCTGTCTTGTTTTGTTGCTTGTTTGTCTATCTTCAAAAGAAAAACTCTAGCACCCCAAAACCTGGTAACAGAACCAGGTTTGTTCCTCATATGTTGCCCAAATTCAGGTGTTTGGAGTGAAAAGTGCTCCCACAGCCACAGTTGTACTACTTGCATTAGGAGGATAGCTGTGAGTTGGAGTCCAGCCTGGGTTACATAGTAAGGTGAAGGCTAGCCTGAACTACATAGTAGAACCATGTATCAAAAAAAAAAAAAAAAAAAAAGACAGGGGGAGATCTGGGAAGATGGCAGAACAGTAAGCAGCAGAGTAAACAGCCTCTTTGGGAAAAACAGTCCAGATGCTGGAATATAGCATTCTGGAGAAGACAAGAAGGAAGGAAGTGGGTCCCCCTTGACCCAGGAAGAAACTAAAGTGAGAATTGATGCCCACAGACAGATTTCAACCAGAACCAGAACCACTATGCAAGAAGTGCTGTTGGAACCTAGAGACGCATAGTCACAGTGAAGCTGGTGACTGGAAAGCCCGAAGGCCTCTCCAGGGAGATGCGGTGGCAGGGGGGAGCAGCAGACTGGAAAACTGCACTGGCTGGTGATGAGTGTTGGGGACTCAGTCCTCCCACAGGAGTGAGTGATTATCTGGGGGCCATTTTGGAGTCAGGCAGGATAAGCCTGGAGCCAGAACTGCAGCCAGCTTCATTTAGCCACTCCTAGCTCAGAGCAGACTGGCGGAAATTTGTGCACAGTCCAATAGCCACGCCGAGGTTTCCCTAAAGCTATTCCCAACCAACCTGCCTGCCCGGCCCATACTAATGTGGTGAAGCCTCCCTGCAGTTAATCAGCTCAGAAGGGAGAGGCCAGCCTGCCCCATCCTTGCTGGTAGCCACCAGCAGGCTGGGAAAATCGGTTAAAAAAAAAAAAAAAAAAAAAAAAGAAATCCCTAGCCAGCACACTTCAGAGTAATTATAACCAATACAGGAAGTGTCAGGAACCCCATTACCCACTTGTCTGGAAGAAACCAGGAACATGACAAGAGGAAGAAGCAAAAGGCAGTCTCTGGCCTCTAATCCAAGCAGTACTGGTCCAGGAGAGGTAAACACAGAAGAGATCAGGAGGTGCATGCCTGCAGTTTCTGAAGCAACAGCAAATGAAATAAAGAAACAACTTCATGAAGCTATAAAAGAACTTAAAACAGAAATACTATTACAGGTAAAAGAAGAAATGACAAACATAATAAAAGAAT
>PVJX010011005.1:0-55036 GCA_004027295.1 Dolichotis patagonum | reverse complement strand
TTTGTAACTTGAACAACTATTTCCAATGATGACAGTATGTAACCTATCAAGTGGCGATTTCTTAGTGTTTTTGTTTTTGTTTTGTTGTTGTTATTGTGGTTCTTTCATTTTTTTGCCTTTGGAATTCTGTATTGTTGCTACCCTTTTTCTGTTTTGTTTGGTTGTTTTCTTTTTTGTTTTTTCTCTTTAAATAAAATTTTTTTTAAAAAGCAACAAAACACTATACTAGGTCTTTGTCTTCCAGTGGAAGAGAGGCAACACAAAATAGCATCCTTTGCCAGAACTCCTCTGAGGGATTAGGTTTATCCAGGCAAGGACTATAAACTCTTCCACAAATATTGCTAGGTGCCCACCAAGTGCCATGGGGCAGGAGGTCAAACACACATAAGATGTGATCTTCAAGATGTTTGTGATTTGGCACAGGAACAAAGGCATAAACACGTATGATGCTTACTAGCACAACGGGAACAGAAGCGCGGCATTGTTGGGCACTGAGGGCAGCATGTTTTGGAGGCTGGAGGAGCCAAGTGGTACGCAGGAGACAGACGGCACTGCTGCAGGACAGGGCTGAGGGTAATAGGGGGCCACCGAGGGTTTTATTTTTAAATTGGGGCCATGACACAATAAGGTCAGTATCTCAGAAAGATTAGATCTAGGGAATGCACAACTGTATTGGAACAAAAGAGAGAGTAACAGGAGGGAGGGAAATGATTTCAATAAAGGTAATGGAAAAAAGTTCAGATGCAATTCAGCCACCATGCAGGCACTCTGAACATGTCGCTTTACTGCCTGGAACCAGTTATCTCCCCAACAAGTCACAGAGTTGTTCATGACTCTCTAAGTTCTTTTCCAGCTGTCAAAACTTACTTCCACGATCCAGGCAAGAGCGCTAAGGCCTGGGTGAGTGTGGCACCACGGTGAGAAGAGGCTCGGCTTCGCTCCAGCGTGTCTTGCTTCAGGAGCTGTAAATTATTTTTAACACGGGGACACCAGTGGCTTGGATCTGTCCCTCACAGGCTTGATGGCCAGCCTGGTGGGTGATTGGGAAGTTGTGGAAACTTCAGGAAGCAGGGCCCTGTGGAAGGAAGCGAGATGACCGGGACATGTCCTTGAAGGGTCATTGGGATCCCTGTCCCTTCTCTCTTGCTCTTGGCTTCCTGGTCACTGTAAAATGAACAGGTGTCCTCTGCCACCTGCTTCTTCCAGGATGCACAGTGCTGCCACAGGGCCAAGAGACTGGACTGAAACCATGAGCCAAAAGAAAATTTCCTCCTTTTAAGTTGTTTGTCTCTAGCATTTCCATCCCAGTGACGGAAGGGTGTAGGATTTCTTCCTCCTATTTTTTTTAGCTGGGAAGCTTTGCAGCTTTTGTTACTCTTTCCAATTGAGGAAGAATTCATATACTATAAAATTCATAGCCACCAAATTGTGCAACAAATTCCAGAAGATTCTCATCACTCCTCAAAGACACACCTTACCCATTATGGTCACTCCCATTTCCCTCCCTCCAGCCCTGGCAACTACTGTGGATTACCAAATGGAATCAAACAACCTATGGCCTTTTGTGTCTAGCTAATTTACTCAGCATCATTTTTTGAAGGTACATCTGTGTGGTAGCATGTGTCAGGACTTTGTTCCTTTTTAGGATCTAATAATACTTCACTGTATAGATATGCCACATTTGTTTACCCACACATCCATTGGTGGGCGTGTGCATAGTTTCCACTTTTCCACAGTACACTGATTCTTATCCTCTTGTTTATCAGAAAAGAAAAATCACATGTGCTGTTTGAATTTAAAAAGAAGTGAGACTTTATAGTGTCACTGCTGGACAGGAACAATCCAGCCTGCATCTGCACTGACCATAGCATTCATTCTAGTAAGTCTTTCCATAGATACTGCTGGGGTAACCAAAGTATTTGTTCCTCCAAGAGAGTGTGTGACTTTAAGTGGAAATTTTTGACCAGCAAAGCCCATTGCATGGATTTAAAAATGCCACAGGATTAGAGGATAATCTTGAGCTTTCATGTTCTGCCAATGAGAGGGAATTGAGTTTGTGGATTCCCAGGCGTGACCAAGGCCACGTTTCAACCTATGAGTGACCTGCTTTTCATTCTGTAAACAACCAATTCAGACCCAGGCGTACCAGCAGTTCAGCTTTACTTCCCCTTTCCCACAGTCCCAGCTGTATATTTTTATGAGCTACAAAAAAATAAAAAGGAAGGAAGGAAGAAAGAAAGAGAGAATGAAAGAAAGAAAGAAAGAAAGAAAGAAAGAAAGAAAGAAAGAAAGAAAGAAAGAAAGAAAGAAAGATCACCGAACTATTATTGTTCATGTGAGAAGATTCAAGATGACCTTGTCTCTTTCTACATCAAACTGAATTAAAAGTAAGGCCAATAAAATATTTATCCACCTGAAATGAGACCTCTGTATCTACATAGAAAAAAGAAGGGGAAAACAGCTCCATGCTTTTTTCTCTTGTCATTTACTATAATATTTAAATTATAAAGGCCAGAAAAAAAGCTAATAGTCTTAAAATTGAGAATTTTGTCACCAAGAACAAATACTTACTAAATACTTACTATGAACCAGGAAGAGTAATTTGTTCCATGGTCTCAGAGTACGATTATGGAGAAAAGGTATAACCCTTACAATCACCAGAGTTTGCTATCGGATAAGGATAAGATTTCCTTGGGGCTACTCCCTGAGAACGGTGGTTATACCTGTAATCTGACACTCAGGAGGCTGAGACAGGAGAATCACTGCAGAGGCCAGGCCAGCTTGGGCTACAGAGTGAGTTCTAGGGTCTTTGAACTACATAACAAGAACCTGTCTCAAAAACAAAACAAAGTAAAGCAAAACAAAACAACAACAATAAAGATTTCCTTGGGCTATGGAAATGTTTTGAAATTAGAGAGTGGTGATGATAGCACAACTTTATGAATATATGAAAAATCATTGAAAATCACTTTAAAAGGGTTCATGGGAGTTGGGGGCAGATGTGATCCCCAGCACAGCAACAACCAAAAAATTAAATAATAAATCAATAAATAAATAAAAATAAAAGGGTGTGTGAACTGTATCTCAATAAAATAAAATTAGAATAAAATTGCACGTTTGCATAGATTTTAAAGAGTGACATATTTTGCCTGGAGGTGGAGAGGCAGGGAAGTTTTCCTTTAAAATAGAGATTTGCTATAAAACAAAAGCTGTAATAAATCTCTCTGCGTTGTCACTACCCAGAGGCCTCCCCTGTTGTCCCCACAGCAAGGGCCCAGCTGCAGGCCCCTGGTTTCACAATGTCCCCGGCTTCCCTGGCTCACCAGACCCCCACGGCCCAGGAATGTGTGTTTGGCTGTATTTTATGCCTTCTACCAAGCCGGGACCATGAAGGGCACCGTTCGAGAAGGTTAAGGTTAAATAATAATTTCACACCAGAAAGACAGCGGGCAGCAAGCTGCCTGGCACTGGTCACTGCTCTAGGCCAGCCTACAGCCAGAGTGGCACTAGCCCCTGGCAGAGGTTGGGAATGGATAATGTAATAGTTGAGTCCAGGGAAGCTAACTGGCCAGCTGTGTAGTCTTGGGCACGTCCCTCAGCCTCTCTAACCTCAGGTTCCTCATCAATAACATAGGGATTGATATAGAGCAATGAAACTCCCAACCTACCATATGTCTGGTATGAGTTCATGTACTCTAAAACTGAAGAATTAATTTTAGAAACAATGGAGGTTAAGAGCAGAAATATTTATTGAGAGAAAGAGAGCTTCTGTCTGGGAGAGAGACAGAAGGGGTCCTGAGTGGGTTGCCAAAGACTGTCTTTTCTAGATACTTTTATAGAGTAAAACCATGAGCTGAGATGGGTCCAAGGTAGGGAAAACATGGGAACATGTAAGGTGGGCATAGAGTGGGACAGAACTATGGTTAACCAATAAGATTAATTGCTCAGATAAAATCGATTAAAACTGGGACAAATGGGGAAGTGAGTCACATAGCAAGGGGGCATGCTTAAAGAGCAGTGACTCTTCCTGTAGGGGGTTAGGATGGTGACTCTCGACTTTAGTCAAGGTGATCCATACTATTTGGAATATCAATCCCTGATGTTTATACTTAGCTGCATTTGTTTTTGCCTTTTGTCTTGAGATCTGGCTCATAGCAGAGATGTTTGTCTCCTCCAAGGTTGCAAGGTTTCTGGTCTTCTACACTGGCTTCTTTGAAGGCTTAGCCCTGTCTGACTGCCTATCAAAATTCTAACTAATTCAGCTGCCTATAACAGGATGATTCTATGTGGAATCAGCCTGTGGACTGCAAGAGGATTAAAAGAACAAATGGCTCTAAAGTGGTTGGCCGAGGCCGAGCAACAGTGGCTGCTGTTGGAGTGGTTATCACCTCCTGGGCTGTCGGTTGGGACTAGCTTATAGAAGGAAGGATTTGCCATACCTCACAGCCTTCACTGGTGCTGGGTATATTTTGATCACCTTCCCTCTTAGACATCCCATCCTAAAATAAGACAGTGTGGCTAAGAAGCAAGGGTCCAGGGACACTGGGAACCTTGAGTGGGATTCCATGGTGGAACCAACAAACCAAGTCTTCATACCCCACCATTTTTCAAAGACTTTAAGCCATTTATGTCCAAGGGTATCAAAGAAAGGCACCTGATGGTTGCAATTTCCCAGGGCCACCATGAAAACAGGAAATCGCCAGGCCCATTGCAGAAGCCCTCCTCCAGAGCCTCTAGGGAGGGACTCTGCGTTTCCATAGGCTCCCACGCCCAAGCTGCAGTGTAAGAGTCAAGGCATTGGATTCAAGGAAACACACTTCCTCGCCACCACTCAAAACAGTCAATGCTGAGCACATTGCAAGTGCTAACAACAATTTTTTCCCCTAACAAACAGAAAGAAAAAAAAAAGACTAAATAAACTGGGTGTAGTGGCACACCCCTGTAATCCCAGCACTCTGAGAGGCTGAAGCAGGAGGACTGAACGTTCAAACTCAGTCTAGGCAACTGAGCACCTTAGAAAGACTCTGCTTCAAAAAAACAACAAAAAAGTAGAGCCTGAGGTTATAGGAAGGCTGTGGGTTTAATCCCTACTATTTTCAAATAAATAAATAAACAAATACAATGGCAAAAGAAAAATTGCAAATGAAGAAATAAGTGAATGAAATAGCTACCCATAGCTCTTCCTGTTTTTCTGGAAGGAAAAACTACTAACATTCATTGAGAGAATTTTTCCTCAGTACTAAAGAAACATGAGATTGATGCTTAGAATTGAGAAAATGCAGAAAAGCATCAAGGAAAAGACAAGCCACCACTGACACAGCACCACTATAACGTCTGCAGCACTCCTTCTGGCCTTTGTACAATGCATGTAAGTAGCTGATTACTTAACAAAAACATCATCATATTACACACTGAAAGTTTTGCTGAATCTGCTTCATTTATTTTTTCTAACTTATTAGCGTACTATGAATATTTTCTCAGGTCAACAATTCTTCCTCAGCATAATCTTAAATAGCAGCACCTATTTCAATCAGTAGACAGAAATGATGACTACCACGAACAAGTACTTCTAGAATATCCCCAGGAAATCTTTGGGTTAGAGTTCAAGTCAGAAAACCATCCAGGCCTCCAGAATATTTGCCAATCTGGATTACAAAAACACCATTGATTCTAGGGTGAGCAACGATGTCACCAGTCACAAGAGGAATGTCATTGCCACAAGTGGACTGATTTGATCCAGTGATAGTGAGATGGCACAAACTTTATTTTTTGATGAGCAACCACTTTGATGCTCTGCCAGCTGGAATGATTTATTTTTATCATTTCTTTCTCTCTCATTGCTTCAATTAGTTGCCAAGATATGACAGGAGTTGTGGTCTGTTTGGAGCTCTGTGTAGAAAAAAATTCTTACAAATTTAAAGACGTTTTTGAGAAATCTCAGTACGTATAAAATGATGAGCAATTCAGTTCCGTGTTACACTGACATCCACATAGGTTTCTTCTTGAATACAGAAAAAAAGGAAAGATGATTTTTAAAAATTAAACTGATCGAGCTGGGCATGGCGGTACGGACCTGTAATCCCAGCACTCAAGGCTGAGGTAGGGTCACTGAGTTCAAGGCCAGCCTGGAATACAAGGCAAGACCCTGTCCCACAAAACAAAAAAGGTGAAACTGATTCAAAGGGAGTCACAATGGCTCCCTAAAAGCAGGCCAGTCTTGGTTGCCTTCCCAGCTGCCTGTGGCATCTATCATAATAATTAACAGATAACAAATTCATGCCTGCTGGAGGGAATGAAGGAATGAATTAAGGAATGGTTCCCTATCCCATCTCAAGCCTCGGGATATAAATAGTCTGAACTACTCTGCTCTGTGGATTTGCCCTTGGTTTCCAAAGACCACCCCAATAATAGCCCCATCATTTCTTAAAAACTCAAAATAGTGCTTTTATCCAGCCTTGCAATTCTAAACGCAGAATCAAAACCCCACAGAGATGTGTTACCAGCCCAGTCTCCCCACAGGAGGTTCTCAGCACAATGAAAAGCAGGGACATTCTTTACACTTTCAGGTTGCAGGCCATCTGCAAGGTCACACTGATTCGTGAACCACAGAAACTGTGCTGCATTAAACACTGGGCTAGAAAGAGCTTCTTTATTTCCTCGTCGCCTCTCCCATGCTGTTCCCAAGCCCTGAGCTCCACGGGGTCAGCGGTGACCGGGCACTCCTGGCTCTCCATCACCCTATCCTGAACCGTGTCACCCCAAATAGGGCTCCAACCTCACTGCCCAGGAGTCTCCTCTCCATGTGCCTCCTCTCCGTGTGCCTCTCTACCAAGAGAAATAAAATGACTGCTGTACTACCAAGTCTCACCCACAGTCTCTTGGGTGAACCAGGGAGTCCAGGAAGGCCCTGTTACTATGCTGGGACATTTCAAAATCTGCACACGCTCTCTGGGAGCCTTCCTTAAGTGTTCCTCCCGTGTTCATTGCCTCGACTTTTACTTTCACTTTTCCTACAGCTAAATACTTGTGTAAAAACATGCAATTCCTTTTTTTTTTAACCATATAATTTCCTTTTACACACCGAACTCTTGCAAAGCCCCTGTGGTTCTCACATTTTGTTTACCAAATAGAAATACTTTTTTTTTTTTAAGTAAAAGGTATGTAGTGCTTGCTTGCTTGCTTCTGAGTATGTCCTGACTGCTGATCGTTCTAAAGCCCCCAGTCCGTCTTCTCTTGGAAATTCTCAGATGTGGACAACCTACTTTTTATCCATCTAGCTGTGATCAACTGTCGTGAGTCTCCTCCAAATCTGGGGCCAGTGGTGACAGGGACGGTGGCCCAGCCTTCATGCTGCTATACTCTCTGAGGAAGGAGCGCTATCTTCATCCTTTAGGTGTGGAAACTGAGGCACAGAAACTAGATTGACTTGCTCAATGCACACAGCAGATAAGGGGCAGGGATTGGGGGCTGCAGAGGCTCATGCTGCAGTGACAGAGATCTCCCCAAGCCTCAAGTCCCCAAGCTGCATCGCCAAATAGATTGAAACAACTGGTACTTCACCAGAAAGGCACCACTTACTACAGCCATGCGCAGCTCCATTTACGACCCACATTCAGATTCAAATCAACCAGCAGAAGCATGTTCTGCTGCTGCTCTTACGTTGGTTCCTTTTGTCATAACCGTCTGGTAGCAAGCAGCGCCCATCTGACTGCATAACTTTCCCCACCCCAGGCAGAACAAGAACTTCGACTATTGAGTCGTAGACTTGTTGCAGCCCAGCGGTGGTTTTCTGTGCAGCCAGCAAAGCATAACGTGGGTCGCTGCAGGAAGACGGAGGGGTGGGGGCGGCGGGGGCTGCGGAGCCCCACCGGACATCTGAATGCTGGTTTCCAGGGCTGGCTTCTGTCCAGAGGGCTGTGACACCCGAGGTGGGGGATGGAGGGACCCCGGAGCTATCTGTCTCCCAAAACTTCAAGAACCGGATTATAGCACCTCTCTGTGATCCCTTTTGTTTGTGGATCTCACAATGCTCGGATTCTTCCTTGCAAATGTGAGCTCCATACACTCTCCTGCAGTTTGAACGCGGAAAGCTCTAGAAACAAATTGATTCCACCAAACGAGGCATCCACAACGTGGGGATACGGCGCCTCCTAGCGTCCAGATGATGCCGCAGGCACCTGCACCGAGCTGAGCGCGGTGACCTTGAGCGCAGACCAGATAGCGGCTTCGAGGTGGCCCCGGGCTTGGAGGAGAGGAGCGGGGCAGAGGCCTGTGCTAGGGGCCAGGGAAACGCTTTCTGCGGCTCAGGGTCCTCCTGTCGCCTTCCAGATCCCTGAGGTCTGTGCTGCGGATCTTCCAATGCAGCTTTCTCCGAGGGGGTGGGGAGCACCCCTTTTTCATGTCTTTTATTTACTCACGTCCTCTTCACAGATGCAACAGATCTTAAAGACAAGCAGTTAGGTTATGACCACAGTATCTAGAATCCCATCGCCAGTGTTCATCATTATTGCTTCTGGTTCGCAGGCTGCTGGTTCCTCACCGTGGCCTTTGAAAGACTAGGAGTGGGGACAGGGAAATGCTACAGACCCCACAGAAAGGCACCAAGGTCATTTTCCCATTCTTGGGCTTTAAACACAAAGATAAAGTTTCTTATAAAAGAACTGCTCTAAATCAGGGCTACTAATCTGCGACCTCAAGGCAGAAAACAGTTCTAGTCTGCTGTATAATGGAATGGATTCATGCACAAGTTTTGTTTGTTTGTTTGTTTGTTTGTTTTTTGGTACTGGGGATCGAACTCACAACCTCACACTTGCCAGGCAGGCGCTTAAGCCACTGAGCTAAATCCCTGGCCCATGCACAAGTTCTTAACGAAAGAGAAAACTGGAGCAAAATTGACTCCAAGATAAATATGTAAATGCACACATTTACCAGGTTCTGTCAGTGTAACAAAGTGTATAAAGAAAAACCTTATTATCCTCCTTTGTCCTAAACACATATAATTCTTAGTATGGATTCTGCAAAGCTAAAGAAAATTGCTCCAGGCTGGTGGTGTCTATATAGACATTAATCTTTGAAAAGAACGAATTTTGTGAGTTCACCTCCTTGATCTTTTGCAGAGCTCATCAACCTGAAGAAATCGGTGTTGTGTCAGAAGCCGAGTGTTAAAAAGAATTAGAGTAGATGTATCTACTCTTCAGGGTCACAGTAATTAACCAGGGATAGGATCAAGTCATCCTTTTCTTTCTTTTCTGATTATAGTAATAACACATGCTCATTGTAGAAAAATGCACAATGTAGTTTATGAATTTTTTTCCTCATGTCATTAAATATTTTTTCATGGTATGAATTTGATGATCACATTTTAATGGCTGCATAATATGCCACTTAAAAAGCTGCTGCCTTATGCTTAGACATATGTTTCAATTTTTTTTTTTTTGCACTTTTAAAGAGAACATAGTAAACATTTTGGCACATTTACTTTCATCCGGATTCCTGGCTAGTGTAGTATGGGAGGGGTTCTTTCTGGACTAAATGGAAAATCGTGGCATTTTCAAAACACAGGCAGTTGAAGGTCTCATGATACTCTCTGTGCTGGTCTATGGTATGTTATAGAGAAAACAGCAAGCAAGATTTGCTCTGAATCCAAGGTCAGCGTAAAACAAAAAGTCAAGATTAGATGTCCAGGGTCTGCTTGCAGTGTGACCCTGCTCTGTGGCTTTGACAACATCCCTTTCACAGTTCTTAAACAAGTTTGAGTTTGCACCCAGGAAAAAGCACTGTAACAGCAAAGAGCTGAGTTGCTTCCCTTCTTCTGTGGGACAAAATCTTGGTTTCTTCCCCAACTCTGTCCTTTCATAGCAGAAGCTACAACAGCTGTGCAGCTCCTTCCCCAAGAGCATTGGCACAATGGGCCTTAGCCCCTCTTTGCAGTGATTTCCTGTAGGGAGATCAGAGTGGGGACCAGGAAACCAAGACAGGCTGAAGGAAAGTGTGACTGCAGTGGCATCAGGCTTCAGGACTCCTTTTGTCACCAAAATACACACGCATCAAAGTCCCACACCCAGGAATACATCTTGAAGGATTCACTCATTCATTAGACCAGGACGGTAGAAAGAGACTGGCCCAGAACAGGTGCCCAGCTTTGACAACCAAACTGCCATCCCCTAGATAAGCTACCTAAACAGGATTCATGGCACTTTATCATCTATAAAATATGAGAAAACCAGGGAGAGTGGTACACGCCAGTAACACCAGCACTTGGGAGGCTGGGAGCTCAAGGCCAGCCTGGACCCCAGTAATGAGCTCAAGGCCAGCCTGAATATGCAGGGAGACCCTGTTTCAAAAATATGTGTCTACCAAGTACATATGAATGTGTGTCTACCAAATACATGTGAATACCAGGCCTAGTTACATATTAGAGTTATTCTGACACTCAAAATGCAGATGAAATCATGTATGCAAAAAACTTGACAAACTTTAAATTGAAATTTAAGGAATTCTGGAGATGTGCAAGGGACATGAAATAAACACCAACTAAACTGAGGACACCTTTCTGGTGCAATGCAACTTTATAGTTTGCTTATAATTAATTATCAATGCAGTAGAGAGTATAGAGTTTAGGATACTTTAGGAAACGTGAGTTTTATTGGTTTCACATGGAATGTAAGGTCTAAGAAGGCAAGCACTTTATCTGTTGAATAGCCTTCTGTATCTTCAAGGGCACAGAACAGCTGCAGGCTCAAAATGGGGGCTCAGTAATGAGGGTTAAGTGATACATGTATCTTTTACCAAGCTTATTTGAAAATAGTTCCTGAAAATAATTTGCAGCATAGAGTGAAATAAAGGTTTCCATACCATACAGTGCTAATAAAAGGGTAAATTGGTTAAAACTTTTGAAAAGCAATTTGACCTCATGCATCAGAGGTGTTTAAGTGGGATGTGGTTGTGCATGCCAGCAAACCCAACACTTTGGAAGGATGCCAAGTTCAAGTCCCACCTGGGAATTTAGTAAGATCTTATCTCAAATTTTAAAAATTACATTAAATTAAAAAGGGATGTGGTGATAGCTGCATGTAGAGATCCTGAGCTCGATCTCCACTACTACAAAAAAGAAAAGAAAAAAAGAAAAGGCTTTGAGGGTTGCTCACATTCTCTTATTGAACTATGCAGCTCTGAAAAATCTATTTGAAACTCCTAAAGGGGAGAAAATTTTGTCTGTGAAGATGCTCAGGAAATGCAGAAGTGTTTAAAGTGGCCAAATGTAAGATATAAAACTGCTTAAATTATATTCAGAAATTATGGAATGATTAAGCTACAGAATAGCTGTTTGATGGGTTGTTCTTCAGCCATTAAAATTATATTTATGTGCTAGGTGTGGTGATGCACACCTGTCATCCCCCCACTTAGGAGGCTGAGGAATAAGGATCCCCATGAGTTCGAGGCCAGCCTGGACTACATAGCAAGACCCCGTCTCAAACAATAAAATTATACTTATGAATGTTATGACTTGAAAACATGTTTATATTACATTGTAAAAATGGATTCACAATCTACATGTAATTATATAAATTTAATTATATGTAGATTGTGAATCGTTATGTATAATAAAAACAAACACAAAACTAATATATTGACTACTACTCATTCAGGTGATTATTCCGAGTTACAATTGGGGATTGAATTTAGAGGCTTTGCACTGATCTAGATCCCCAGGCCATTAATTAACTAACTAATTATATTTATTTTTTGAGGCAGGGTCTTACTAAATCGCTAAGTTGTCCAGGCTGGACTCAAACTTTTGATCCTCTTGCCTCACTCTCCTAGAGTCCTGGGACCACACCTGACTCCATGTATGTTAACTTGATTCTTTCTAACCTATGAGGCAGATACCAATAAAACACCCATTTTATAGGTAAGAAAGCTGATGTACAGAGTCGTGTGATTAAGCCAAGGTCATACAAATGACTGAGATTCAAGCCTGGGCAATTTACAGCCTAAAAATATATTGAGAAACAAATTACCACAATATTGACGAAGCTGAGTAGTAGAAAAGAAGGCAATTACATTCCCTCTACTTTTCTCCATTTAAAAAAAAATGTGCCCTAAAAAAATAATGAATGTGCTCCTATACTAGATTTTAGCATAAATGTTTTCTTTTAAATTGATCACAGAACCCCATCGTTAAGACTAGGAGTCCTGAATCTCGCTCCATTATAGCATGCTCCATTAATAGAGAATGGATTGAAAAGAAATTATTTTTATGAACGCAGAAAAACTGGCCAATGCTAGTGTTGGGTTCTAATGTTGGATGCCATGCTAGTTTGCGAGGGTGTGTAAAGGTCTTGTGGTGAAATGCTTGGTTCTGTGTACAGCAAAGCTTGAAGCAGGAAAGCCTAGGTGTAGTTAAGCAAAAGAGGCATCGAACGTTAGAACATTATTATAGAGCATGCTACAACAGAGCTGGGTTCAGATCTCCTAGACTTAACCAACCTACTAGCCCTACCCGGAGGGGTTCAGCCCCGACTGCGGCTTTTAAGGACTACAACTCCCAGCGTATGCGAGATCACTGTGTATGCGCCATGGAACTCTATGCCTACATTTCCCAGAGAGTCTTGCGGCCACGCTGACGCGCGCGTGCGCTCTAACACCCCTCCCGCTTCCCACCTGGGTTTGACCTACAGCTGCCCGGGAGAAGATGGCCGCACCGGCAGTGTCCGGGCTGTACCAGCAGGTTAGAGAAACCAGCGGGAGGCTTTTCCCCTGTGGGGTGACCGGTTCTATACTCCGAGCGTCAGGGTGCGACGTCACGGCTGGGAGGGTCCTGGCTGCCGTCTGAGGTCGTGGGGCCCCCGCAAGTGGAGTAGACTCGGGGTGGCCCTGCTTTTGTCCCCCAGGACGCCCTCGGGCTGCGCGTGCAGGGACCCTAGCGTCCTCGGCGCTGTCACGGGAGCCACCTGGCTGGAGGGGCGCGGAAGGGGCAAGCTGGGCTTCCTTGGTCTCAAGTCCTGGCCCCCAAGTCAGCTTCTTTGACCCTAAAATTTGACGGGCCAGAAGTCATTCTCAGGAATATTTGTAAGACAGCTTTCTTATTTGTATAAATGAGACAGAAAAGCTTCAGTGACTCGTCGTTAATCGTTCAGCCAGTAAGTGATAGTGTTGACTTCAGAATCCGTAGGTTTCGCCCAGAAGATGGAGTTGGAAAAAACAATAGTGCTCTTACCACATCCACCATGATGCTGTTCATATCGATACATACCTTTCCATAAGAATTAGTCTTTCAGTCTTCACAGCCAGTTCTGATATAGCACATTCCAGAGCGGAAGTATGAAAGTGACCAGTGCCCTTACGCTTTTTAAGATTTCAGCCCTGTTCTTTGATAAATAGTTCATAGACAACCTGAGAGCAGGGTTCTATTATCATATCAGATGCTTTTGTGTCAATGCTCAAAGAATTAACCTTTAATTTTAGGTAGCATGTAGATTCCTAAGAAGTATGTCTTTTGCAAATCGTGCCTGGAGACATCCCACTTTACTTAAAATCCTGCTCAAGGATGCAGTAATATAAACGATAAATGCCATTATCATTTATCATTTTTTTTTGAAACATACTCCCTGAAAGTTAATATTTTCTGTACCATATGGATGTACTAGCAGTGGCCCATTCCCAGCAAACTAAAAAGTTAGTGGGAAGGCAGTTTCCTAAGCAATTTAAGATGATTCTCAGAGAAATGTATTTGTAGCTAACAAAGAGCACCCCCAACTTATGTGTTCTATATGATGATATAAAAAATATATAAAACTAAATATTTGGAAGTCATTTTTTAAAAAAAAATTTTTTTTAATACTGGGTAAAATGCAGAAACTCTTCGGGTAATCTTTCATGTATTTTCCTTTGTTTTGAAGGTGCGATGCTTCAGTACATCTGTGGTCAGACCATTTGCCAAGCTTGTGAGGGTATGTTAATTTATATTCTATTTGAAATTATAAAGCAGAGGAGCGTGTGTGAGTTCATAGACTTTTGTTTAGTTACCGCCTAAACCTTTCTAGCATGTTTTGTGGTTCCCAAACTTTGGTGGAAGAGGACTGATAGTGTTTTATGTGCAGTTAACTTTTTTAATTGTTTGTTTTTTCCATTAACCCTCCAAAATAGGTAAGCTGGCGTGTTTTTTTAAAATGAAACAAATAGATTCAGCAAAGTACACACCCAGGTTCTCGTAAGTTATTGCAGAAATCAGTATTAAAATTATAATATCTCAGTTCTATTGCAGTTTGGTTGCTGTGCTCCATGTTCCAAGTTGCTTTCCCCATATATGGCTTTCCCCATTTCCATATATATCCCCATATACGGAAATGAATATTTTCACTTTAAAAAAAAAACAGGGTCTTGTTTTGTAGTCCAGGCTGACCTTGAGTTTGCAGTCTTCCTGCCTCTGCCTCCCAAATGCTGGGATTATAGATACACCCCACTGTGCCTAGCAGGAATAGTCGTACTTCTTACACCCTCGTTTCAAACAAAGTCAGCATTGACAACAAGACTACTCACTAGGTACCAAAAAGTCACCATTGCAAAGATCTGTCTGTCTCTTTGTTTTCAAACCAGAAGTAATGATTGCCCCACCCCGCACCTTGGAAAAAACTGTAAGAAATAAAGATTATGCAGAAGACCCCAAAGGATGCATAGCTGCCGTGTAATAGCAACATGTGATGTGATTGCATTTCCATGGGTTATCTTTTAGTTCTTCCTGGAGTTACTAGTTCCTCTATGACATGAAATTGATCCAGCTGTCAGGGAACATCTCTGAGTTTTCAGGTCCAGAGATGTACTGGGCTCCTTCTCCTGTCCACACACGCACCCCAATCAGCAGTGAGCCAATCCCCCAGTTGAAAAAATAGTGTAAAGGAAAAGTCAGAATATCAGATCTGTGTCCTTAGTGAACCACCTTAGATGGAATTTAGAAAATTGCTGTGCCACGTCCCCACCCTCATACCAGTTACAGATCTCAAAAACTGGAGGAATCATCTTTTTATCTTTCATATGAGAACTTCCTAAAACCCCATTAACAGTAGTAGGGAATAACTGGACTTCCCTTTTACAAAAGGAGCTGAGGCTCTACAAAAATTTGCCTGATATTATTCAGCTTGGTCTTAGAACAGGGTTGGACAGTCTTTGTTGTTCTCAAAGTCTAAACTTCCCTTGCTGAACCATGCGGTATCACCAGGTATGTGTAGTCATACACCGAAGGTTTATTGTGAAAAGTTCTTCAAGCCTCAGGTACTTTGTGATCTGCTAACAGGCTCCATTAAGTTGAACATCATTGGAAAGTCTCTGTAAGGGGAAAGTTACAGTATTTTCTGAGCTGGTAAACATATATTCATATAAGTGTTAAAAACCTCCATACTTGGAACTGGATAGTTCCTGAGTTCCAAGGAAGTGTAAGTGAATCCTTAAGTAATTGAATTACAGGTAGATAAAGCTGGGGGGGGGGGCTTTAGTCTTGTCAGCCACTCAGTTTAATTAGTATATGTTAGGAATACAGAACAGTGAGGTTTGTTTGGTGTGTTGGTACTTGCATGTAACGTATTTTGATTATTTTCAACCTTGTTTCCCTCATCCTTTCTCCCTCTCCCTTCTCCCTTCCCCATCTCTAAATGTCTACCCTCTAGAATTCTGCCATCTGTCCTTTATTTTTTTAGATTTTTCATATGAGAGAAAACGTGCACTATTTAACTTTCTGAGTCTGGCATACTTCACTTAGCATGGTGGTCGTGAGTTCCATCCATTTTCCCACAAGTGCTATGCTTTTGTTTCTTATGACTGAAGAATATTCCATTGTGATAAGAACCATATTTTCTTCATCCGTTCATCTATTGACTGACATCAATAGATGTTTCCACAGCTTATCTATTATGAACTGTGCTGCTGAAAATATAGTTTGTGTGTGTGTTACTATAATGTACTTTCTTTCTTTCTAGAACATCCCAAGAAATAGTGAAGCTGGATCAAACAATACCTTTAGTTTTTGTTTTTAGAGAACTCTCCATACTGGCTTCCATAATAGTTTTACTACCAGCACCTAGGAGGTTCCTCTCCTTGTCCCAGCCTTTGCTGGCATTCATTGTTTTTTGCAGTCTAATGCTCCACCTCTGAGATATAGCCTCATTCATTGTTTTTTGTATTCTCGCCATTCTGATTGGATGAAGTGGAATCTCAATGTGGTTTGACTGACAGTTCATTAATGTCAGCCCTCATTTCACAAGCTGAGTTGGAGGCTCAAAGATAGATGGATCTGGCTGAGGAAACATCCCTAATTTGTCTTTAATCCATCTTAATTCATAGTCCTCCTGCTTCATCCTCACCAATAGCTGAGATTACAGGCATTTTGCTACCGAGCCCAGTTTGAGATATACTTTTTAAATTAAATGTTGAATTCTGCTCTTGACGGTACAGTGTTATCCTTTTTAACTGCTTTTCCTTTCTCCTCACTCCACCTTTTTGGATTAAAGCCACCTGTCCAGGTGTACGGCATTGAAGGTCGCTATGCCACGGCTCTGTATTCTGCTGCATCGAAGCAGAATAAACTGGACCAAGTGGAAAAGGAGTTGCTGAGAGTAGGAGTAAGTACGTTCTGGTTCGTCACGTGTGAATCTCCTGTATGTAGAATTATGCTTCTAATGACTCCTGCATCCCAGTGAGATATATCCTATGGGAAAAAACTGCCAGAAACAAACTTTTCTGTTAAATGTTAGTAATAATACAGGTTTATTATTCTGAAACTAATAGGAACAAGCAGACACATATAAGGATACTAATGTTAGGAACCAGAATTTCCAGTTAAGAAAAAGTAGTATAAAATGAAGATACAGGCAAGTAATTTAAGGGAAAAGATTCTCATTTCAGAAGAGAATTAAAATGTCACTCTTAAAAATCTTTGCTACCAGGTATTTTCAAAATAGGCTCTTCTATATGTTAGGACCTCATTTGACAGAGGATTTTTCTGTGGGAAGCCTTTTCCTGGGTTTGAATTACTTTGCTTCCAAGGCATGAGGGCCAGGTGGCTGAACAGAAGGTGCAGGGCAGGGTTGGAGGAGGCTGCAGCTTCCTGAAGAGGCGAAGAACCACAAAGAATGACCCTAACCCCACCAGAAAGTTTACTTTAAAAAAAAAAAAATGAAAAAAGTAAATACACTGAATTAACAGAAATCCATCATATAACTTATAAAAATCTCTGCCTTAATTTTTTGTGAATTTTCTAATTGAGAATTTTTCATATATTTTGTTACTTCCTGTCTCCTTTTTTAGTTTCTAGATGCCACCCCTGGCAGTAAGATCGGTGTTAAAGCAAAGGAAGGAGACAGCCTAGTAATGGTCCCGCACAAGAAAATGTTTGTTTTTTTATTGTATGTGTCATCTTCCTTTACCCAGATGTCTACAGGTGACACCCGCGTCTTAGCTGGAGGGATAAACTCTTAGGATTCACAGAACCAGCAGAGTAGGCCCAGCCTTCCTGGGGAGACAGGCAGCCTGGGAATGGGCGGGGTGGCCAGGAACACAGGGTCCCACACAGGCCTCTTGGAGGGGGTGGTTTTTGTCTCCTGCTTGTCAGTTACACCACGTTAACAAATAAGAGAAGGATCCAAGTTATGGACATCAGAGTGATAGTCATCTAAAACCCAGAAGCCGGTCAAAAACAGAAGGGAAGCGAGGACCGTAAGAATCTTTGAAAATTAGCATTTCAGGAGCACTTGGAAGGTACCCCCACTAACTGTCCACTGGACAGTGCAGCAGAAACAGATAAGAAACATGAAAAACAGGTCCCCCAGTTTCCTGGGCGGTTTTACTTTGTATAAGCCTGAGTACTGGTGGGCCAGTGCAGTCTCTCAGACTGCTCAGGTAGAAATCTTAGCGTATAATGAGCAGCTGGGAAGGCCCCCAAGTGGGAAGAGCTGTTGTTGGCTCGCCGGAACCCTGGCCAGGCTCTAAGAGCGGCAAGGTGCCGGAAGTCACTTGTGGTTGCTGAATTCAGATCTCTGAGTTAATAAAATGGAAACAAAGTGGTCTCCCACGGCCATTGCACTGTTGTTTTTCCGCCTGTGCTCCCTCCCAGACTGCAGAGGCTGCTGTGGAGATACAGGATCGGCTCTGTAAGAAGTCTGGCAAGCCACTGTCGCGCAGGGGCCCAAGGCCTGCTGTGCAGTCAGAGGTGTGTGTGCTGTGCGCTTGGCGGACGGCATCACTGGGACAAGGGGAGTCTTATTCATACTGCGCACGCTAGAATTCATAAGGAATTGGAGCTTTGGACTGCTTTATTTTTAACTACCCCTCTTGAAAAACTAAGGACAAATACATTCTAGAAGGCTTGGGTTGTATCGTAGTAGTAAGTACTTCCTTGGCAATCACGGGTCCTGGGTTCCATGCCCAGTACACACACACACACACACACACACACACACACGTGCTCTTAAGAAGGTTTATGAAGTATTTTAAATTTTTTTCATCATTTTGTCCCATGCAGAGTCAGGGTGAAGAGTTTAGTTTCCCTAAAGTCAGAGAAAGGTACTTGACTGTGAACTTTTCTTCATAGATGTTTGAGAACGCTGTATTTGTTAATCTGTAAAAAAGTGTATGTGTACGGCAGGTGGGATCATTTGTGTTCTAAAGAATTAAGTTCTTCTTGGGTTTCTCTGGTACTTTCAGCAACTCCTGAAGGACCCCAAGGTGGCCCTGTCTGTTCTCAATCCCTACGTGAAGCGGTCCATTAAAGTAAAAAGCCTGAAGGACCTCACCACAAAAGAGAGGCTCTCCCCGCTCACGTCCAACTTGATGAGTAAGTGTTGGAACTTTGTCGTTTTGAGTTTTAACACTTCGATACTGGAAACGTGTCCCATGGCGAGGGGCATCAGCATCGCCGCAAGTCTGTGGGCGGGGAAGGCTCAGCCTCGGCCCTGCCTGCCCACCAAGTCCAGCGGGTCCCCAGCCAGGGGTCCAGGATCTCAGGCTAACGGCCGCTGAGGTGGCAGACTGTCCAGTTGCAGCCCTCACAGGGCACCAGTGGGATTCACACCCAGAAAATAGCTTGGGACCAGCGGCTGCAGCTCAGGCTTTGAAGACAGCCGCATTGTGTGGTGTGTTTGGCTTGCTTTTCATTTCTTGCCGGCCATGTTCAAATACAAGTCGCAAAGTATATCATGTTGTCATCTTTGGATATAGACAGTGTGTCAGTTTGGGAATTGGACGCCAAACATTGGCATCTGTGATATAAACATGAAAATGAGATCACACACCAAGTGCTAGGAGTCTGTCACAGATCTGGTAGGTGCAGCTCCCTCCACCACACACACACATTTGCCAATTTAAATGCTTATCAGGGCTGCCTTTTAAAAAAATATAAGGTAAATGCACTTTAAAATAACAAGTTAGATTCTTCACATCCTCAGAGGACACTGAATATGCGTTTTAAAGCTACAAATCAAAGGCTCTTTTAGAGTGAACAGTTGATGAGTAACCTGTTTGGTGGTTTCCTGTCATTGTAATACCTTCACCTTCTTAGATCTGCTCGCTGAAAACGGTCGCCTAGAAAATACCCAGGGAGTCATTTCTGCCTTTTCTACCATCATGAGTGTGCACCGGGGAGAAGTGCCTTGCACAGTGACCACTGCATCCGTGAGTAGCAGCTTTTGGCTTTTGCCGCTGCGTTTGCCTTGACAGATGGTAAAGTCGAGGAAATGGACGGGTGACCTGTCGACCTGTCACCTAGGATTCCTTGCATCCTTATCTGAGCTTCTGTGAACCATGCTTTAGAAGGGCCAGTGCGTATCTCGTTCGCACTTCTACATCTGTGATATCCATAAGCACTATAGACTGAGTTAAATGTAAAGACCACCAAAATGTGTTTAAAATAGTAGTTTGTGTTCCATTGTAGGTTTGAATTCTGACTCTTCCACACAGCACAGTTCCACAGAGAGCATTTGAGTATATGAACACCTGTTTGCACATTTCTAGTTCATTGTGTAGTCAGTGTCCCCACCACACGTGCCTGGCCAGGCACTGTCCCAGGAGGGACGGTTACAGGGAGCTCACGCAGCTGCACCAACTCCCCTGCAGCACAGTGCTCTCCAGGCCTCTGTCACCATGCTGAGCACTGGCGCAGGCCTCTGGGCAGGGAATACAAGGGCGTGACTTTAAAAGGGTGCTCCTCTGCATAGATGCTTAGATGCTTAGGACCCCCGTTACTGTCGCTTTCAATATTGATACTCCACGGTAAGTAAGTGTCCACTGTTTGAAAAAGAAAACTACACCTGGGCCGGGGATTTAGATCAGCGTCTCAAGCCTGGTAAGCATAAGGTCATGAGTTTGATCCCCGGTTCCAAAACAAACAAACAAAAAAAAAACAGAAAACTACACCTTTTTCATTGAGTGGGTTCACAGGCTTCAGAAGCAGCAGCGGCTGCAGATACAGGTGTTAACCCTCCCTTGCCACTTGTCTTTTGGCAAGATTTCAGCCACTCGGAGCCTCTGTTCTCGCAGATTAAAAGGAGTGGTGCCCACCAACCTCACTGCCTTGTCCCGATGAAAGGAGGTGGCAGCTGTGCTCGCACGGCTGGTGGGGCTGATTCTGGGCTCTGGACCTCGCTCTCAGCAGTGTCCAGAAGGACCACTGAGCCTGGCACCGCCTGCGCTCCCAAACAGATAGTACAGTTAGGGCATCACAAAGCCAAGGCTCGTGCCGGCCTTCCAGCTTCTGCCTGAGGTGTGGGAGAACTTGCAAGAGGTCATGGGTCTTTCCTTCAGCTCCTTTCTCACTGTCCCCTCTTTGCCTGACCCAGGAGGGCAGCCTGTACCTCAGGCTCCAGGTGACCGTGGGCGCGAGGGAACAGCGGTAGAGCTGGGGACTGAAGGACGCTGTCATCTGCAGTGTTTCCTTCGGGAAGTGCTTTGTTAACTGCAGGGCTCCCTCTTGCTCAGGGCGCTGCAGGAGCAGCTTTCTGGGCAGTCAGCGAACTGCCAGACCTGCAGTTGCAGGGGTTCCAGGCTGCACGGCAGCGACAACTGCTCTGTGGGTCCCCGGATATTTAAGACAGATGCGTGCCCCTGTATTTTTTCCCTTCCTTTTTTGACTATGACTTTACTTACATTTAATGGATGATTTGCTCTTTTTCAGCCTTTAGACCAAGCTGTCCTCTCTGAATTAACAGCAGTCCTGAAGAGCTTCCTAGGTCAGGGCCAAGTGCTGAAGCTGGAGGTGAAGGTGGGTTTTTTATTAGTTGTGGTGTTTCCTCGGGTTATCTGGAATTTAAAGTGGCTGAAGCAGGTATTCATGAAAAATTTAAATGACTGATGTCATGCAGTTTCACCCCTTCGTTTTCCTAAGTATATCTTAGACTTGTGAGCCACACTAACCAGTTCCGAGCACTTTTTCATCCGTCTGTCTGATTGGTGAAATGGTATCAGCGCCTTTTCATGTTTCCAACCTGTTTTCCTCCCTAGACCGATCCCTCAATCATGGGTGGAATGATTGTCCGCATTGGGGAGAAATACGTCGATATGTCTGCAAAGAGCAAGATTCAGAAGCTGAGCAAGGTCATGCGGGAGACGATCTGAATGTGTTGACTTTCTGTCATCGGTGGAAATTCTTTGGAGCTCTAGTAAAATGCTTCCTGAGTAGGCTGTGTCACGTTTACTGTCTTTAAAAGTAGAGCACAGGGGGTCTTATTTTCATATCTGCTAGTGTCCCCCAGTTACAAGGTTAAAAGGCCACCTTGGCTGGAGAATTTGGCTTGCAGAGATTGTTCCTAGGAACTGATTAAACATAGCCCCAACACACAGTCACCCAACAAGTGCCACCGCATGCCGCCTGCCAAGGTCTCATGTCTTCAAGGTGACTGAGAACCGCGGTGCCTGGTCTGTCACTGGGTGACTTGTTCCATCGTCCTCAGGGAGGCCGCACTCTGCTGACCCACTCTGCAGCTCTCAAGGCCATGTTTTATGATCTTCTTTCCCCGAAATCTGTAGTACAGGTGGAACAGACATCATCCCACTCTACAAATGAGCGAAAGCAAGAGCAAGGGCCCTGGGGACTCGGCGGTGTGCCAGGCTGCTGGTGGGTCACGCCAGGGGCCGATCTCCCACTCTCCGTCTCTTGTTTGTTCTTCCGTGTCTCTGCCTGTCCCATCTCAGGCAAGCCGCATGCCCCTCCACACCTCACCCCTCTGTTCATTAGCCAGAGCCAGCAGCTCTGCACACAGCGTTTCCCATCTTGACTGCTAGAGAAAACGGAGTTCCCTAGGCAGCAGTCCTGGGTACTCATTCCTTGGTCACCTCCTAGAGTGTTTAGCCAACAGAATGACTCCTTTCTCAGAGGTATCCTCTTTTGCTGAAAATAAGACGTAGTCTAAAATAATCAGCCTTGAAAAGTAGAGATGAAAAATGCCAGCCCCAGTCAGCCTCCTGTGCCTCCCTGGCCTTACGGAGTGGCCACCAAGCAAAAGAATGATGATTGTTCGGGGGAGACGTGGCTTTACTGGTTGTGTAGAAGTGGGAGAACTGCACTTCGCAAGTCTTAACAGTGACTGGCTTGGCCCGAGGCCACTCCCTGCACCCGAGTGCTGGGACTGGGCCACCTTTGCCCTGCTAGTCACTGGCCCAACCGCAAGTGTCCTAGTAAACCAGCTGTGAGAAAACCTAGCAGAACAACTGAGCACGCAGTGCTGTCCACGGAGCCACAAATGCAGGTACTGCTGATTGGCCCGGTAGCCATTCCCCTGACAGGCAAGGGTCATAGGGCCATCCAGCTGGAGCCGTTCACCAGCCCACCTTGCAGCACCTGGCAAATCGCCTTCACCTGCAGCAGCCCCCCAGCTCCCTCCGGCTGGGTCCCCTTGATCTGGTTGGATGCGGATGAGGCCAAAGGCACAGTCCCTGTAGTCTCTGCCGACGCGCTGGGCAGTCAGGGCGAAATAAGCCTGCGCTGAAGCCACCTCAATGGGCTCTGTCCCTGCAGCTGAGGTCAACTTCACGCCCAAGCTTTTCCTAGATCCATTTTTTTCCTGGCTCACTTCCCACTGCAGTGAGACCCACACAAAAACCACAGGACTCCTAGCAGCATGGGACAGCTGATAACACAAGCCACCTTTGGGGAACGCTTGTCACCTTTCTGGATTACACACATAAAACGGGAAATGATGAAATGCTTCAAATACCACTTCATGAGATGATCAGAGCGTGCCGCAGAGACCTGCCCTCACAGTGTTTTATTATGAAGATGTTAGAAATAATCAAAACGTAGCTACTTGGGGTTATTTAAACAAATTAGGGGAAAATTCAGATGCCAGATAATGTAGTACTAGCCAGACCTTAAGTTGCAGAATACTATGTCAGGCTGATTCTTTAGAAGGCAGTCAAACAAAACGTGATCATTTGTAAATGATGTGATTGACTAGTGCCTTGTGCATGAGACGTGCCCAGTGCATGTTAGCTATTAGTAGTGAGGGTCACGCACCCAGCGCAGGTATGTGCAGAAAAACTTCACAGTGCTGGGCACTGAAGCCAGGACCTTGCATATGCTGGCAGGCGCTTTACCACTGATCCACACTCCCACCCCTAAGGCATTTTTAAAATTTCATTTGTTTAAAATTTCACATATTCAAAAATGTGCTAATTAAGGTCTATATGTTGGTCAATGTTTTAAAAATGTGCGGTCACCATTCAACTCATAGAAACACCTAGAAAACTTAGAGGATGTATTTACCAGTTATATCAGCGATGAAATAGGATTCCCTTGAAACCAGAACAAAAGAAAGTTCTGTAAAAATGATGGGGCCGGGGATTTAGCTCAGTGGCTTAAGCGCCTGCCTGGCAAGCATGAGTTCATGAGTTCAATCCCCATTACCAAAAAAAAAAAAAAAGAAATAAAAAAATAAAAATGAAACTCAATGTTGGGTTTGCTAATGGCACCCAGAGGTAAAAGACAAAAGCTTGGGACTGCAGAGGTGTTTGTGCGAGAAGCCATGTAGAAATTGACAGTGATCCTCCTGAGTGTCTTTGAAGTCAGTCTTAGCCTTCTGTCTCCCTCTAGCTGTTCACGTTTCTCATGCTACACAACATAACAATTTCTCTTACTCAGATTAAACGCTTGGCACAGGGCCGTGTATTTCCACTGGCGCTAACACTCATCTGAAGGTGTAGGAGAGTTGAAAGAGTTGTTGGTTTGTTTTGCTTTTTAAGTTTGTTTTTGTATCATTTTCCTTGCGTAACTTCAGCCTTCTCTGCAGGATCAGAAAATACAGAGACAGTATTTGCTGGGCTGTTCCCTTGTCATGCGCCTAGCCAGGAGGTGGGACAGAAAGGAACCAAAATAATCCACTGTCGCAGAGTTGTCTTTTCTCATTTTATTCATGAACTATGTGAATTTAAACCATACAGGTCAAAATGACCAAGGAATTGTTTTGAAGAGATTGTTCTTTTTAGGTTCAATATGCACAGGAACAGCTGTTTTTACTGGTGTCGCTATTGGTTTGAAAAAAAAAACAGAAACCCCTCAGTTACCATAATCTGAGATGAAATTCAACATTTCACACATAATAAGGTGTCAGAGGGACACTCGAACAGTGAAACAACCTCAGCTTCTTTTAAACAAAACAAAAACATTCTCGGCCCTGCTTCATCAAACCTTAGACAAATACATAATTCTACCATTTTAATAAACTAATTATTTTTAGAACTCCATTAACATTACATAGCAGACAGTAGTCTCCCTTTGATGGAAAATTAAATAGTACCGTTATTTGGCAACAGAAGTATATTACAATCAACAGGACATCCACCGGGGTGGCCTGGTCTGACCCCTGGGAGCACTGTGAGGGGTACGACCTGCCACTAGCACTATGACCCCCTTGCCACTGGAAATCCAAGGTCTGCATGTGGCAGTTGATTACATTCTTCTGCAAACAAGCAAAGGCTAACGGAGGGCTCTGCAGCACCACTGGGCGTGGCTACACCTCTGGCTTTCATCCACAGACTCAGAACAAGGGGCCCAGGAGACGGTGGACTGGCTGATTCACCCCGCTCATGGCCCTACTGACCACCCACCAAGAGACCATCGTTCTGGGGGAGAAGCATCAGGGCCTATCAGTGGGGACCAGAGCTTGCCTAATTCTATTCACTGGCCGGAAATGGCCTTTCCAGGCGCTCCTTGAACAAAGAAATCTCTAAATGGCTCCATCTTTGGGAATAAAGGCGGTTACAGACCCTGTGGACAGTTTGGGGTGGCTTCCAGCTGATTCATATACCTCAACACATTCCAAGAAGCTTCCTGAGTCATTCTTGGGCTCCAGCGCTCACCAGTGTTGGATCTATGAATAAGACTGTTGAGCCTAGCATGGTGGTGCACACCTGTCATTCCAGCACTTGGGGGGTCAAGGCAGGAGAGTCACTGTGAGTTCAAGGCCAGCCTGGGCTACATAGTTCAAGGCCAGCCTGAACTGCATAGCTAGATGCTGTCTCAAACAAAAAACAAAAATGTGCTCATTGGCAGCATTAGATGCATGAAGAGGAAATGTCGGAAACCTAATGCTCATGTTCTCTATGTCCTTTCAAACCACTGGTCCTCCACCTTCAACAGTGATCAACATTCAGTGGCCCTGAATCACCATGCCTTCTCAGCATAGCACTTCGGGTTCATTAAATGGGGACTCAGGTCCCCACTTCCTGTAACCACATCTGAATGCATCCCTCAGGGGTTTAGACACAGAGCTTCACACAACTCCCTGGGTTACCTGCAGGGCTGATACCTTTCTGGAAAAGGTTTTGTGGGGAGGAAGTGCTCGCTCCATCAGAGACCCGGGCTCAGGCATTCAGGAAGCTCCTTTGTTCCAACTGTTTTTGCCTTCACCCAGAAATCCCAAATTGTACCTCCCACCTGGCTGTGCAATCGTTAGGGAGGGCGAAGGTGTACCCAGATACATACACCCCACGGAAAATGCAAACACTAAAGGAGAGAGGGAGGCGCTGAGTCCATCAGGAGTGGGAAGGACCAGCTGCAATCTAGGGTGAGTCCTCCCTGAAAGCTCCTAAACTCTGGTGGGACAGCTGGTCACCCCAAATTCCTGACTGATCAGCTCCAGTCCAAGGAAGCTTTTGTGGCACATGGACCTCACAGAAGGCAGATTCCCAGGCCTAATACGCTGCCTGTATAAATCAATTTTAATGCAATGCAGAGGTCTTATGTAAGGTCATGGCTAAAGGATATTTTTTCATTTTAGCACATCACTACCCATTTCCTAAAATTGAAATTCATCATATTCCCTGCAGGATCCAAACCTAGCGCCTTTGAATCTCTAAGCATATACAACCTGTATTTTTTTTTAAAATATAAGAAATTTAGTCAGGTTGAACCCAGTTCATCTGATTAAGCTTTTTCTACTCCTGGAATAGGTTTAATTTTTTTCTATAATTTTATGTACTTAAATTAGATTCCTAAAATACTCTCATATACATACAGAAAAATAATCTCTCAATGACAAATCACATTTTACAGTAACAAGTTAAATATTTTAGACTACATAATCTAAGTTAGTTTAAGCAACATTTAACAGCATAGCCTTACATACCGTATATACACTTAATCTTGGTCATTTCCATAAACACACGGCAGAGATTTTACAACCAGCCATTTAAAAGAGAACAACCTTTTTCACATTATGGAGTGGAATCCTGCACTTTTCTTAGCTGGAAACAGCATAAAAATGCAGAAAACCAGAAGCTGCAAGCTGATTATCATACACAGGACATTGTGGGGCAGCGTCTTATTTGTATACATGTATTTACATATATGTTCACCACCTACACATGTGAGGGGGCAGAGCTGCTGGAGCTAAGGCAATACGACAGGCGAGTCGGTGGCCAACGCCTCATCGACACAGAGCTGTGATAAGGCCAGGAGGGTGCAGACCACAGCCACAGTGCTGCAGCAGGCAAGCTCTAAGACTGATGTCACAGGTCACAGATGTTCGTGTTATTGGTAATACAGGCTTTAAATGCATGTCTCAAACTAAGTGTCCTTAACAAGGATCTTGCTGGAATCATCTACTTTCTGACACAGTGACTATTTAGCAGATAATATTTTTAAGGATGTTGATTTGTAAGATGTATCTCAAAATATTTATTTATTAAAACTAACTCTGATATAATATTAAGTGCCTCTAGAAAACGATTTTGCAGTGTGAAATTTACCTAGTTTGAAAGATTGTGCAACATGTGGAAACAAAGCTATAATTTGCTACTTCTTCCAAGATGATTTAGTCAAATCCATGAGAGATGGGTTTATAATTTGTTCGACCTTCTGTGAACATTTTTACTTGGCAAACACAATCCCAGCTAGAATTAGGAAATGCAGTAAGGATTTTCGCTCTGTGTGAATAGAAATGGCACTACGTATGCAAAACCAAGCAGGACTGCAAAGGTTTTGGAGCTCCCAGCCCAGCGAAAGCAAGTTTGTGTAAGAACGCAATAAGCACACAGCCAGGAGCGTCTAATCCACGGTCACTGGCCACACTGGCACCTTGGTCCTCTAGAACAGAGCTATACACACGGCGGGGTCTTTTCTTTCTGCTAACACCACCCTATCTAAAAGTCAAACGAGATCCTTCAGAGAGAGTGCGGCTGGAAGTCACTAGCTCTGCACAACCTCTTCCCCTGGAAGGAGCAAGGACCACCAAGAAGAGACACAGCACTTCTAGGACACTCCCAGCTTCTCTTTGACAATAGAATTTGGGAAAACCTTGCCATCCCACCAGGAATGCAAAGAAAAGCTCCAGGGGATGACTAACCACAGGGGAAGGATTTTATTTCAAGGTAGTGAGTTCAGTGGCTAAGGTTCAAAGGCTGCTTGGCATCCAGTGTCGCCCTCAGAGACCCGCTCCAGACACTGTGGGTAACAACTCCCTCTCCTGACTTTAGGTGCCTCTGTCAATTCAGATCTCAGGTTCCACATCCTCTAATTAGTCCAGACCATTTCTGCTTTCATGAAATACAAGCAGAACTTCTGAAAAGCATGTCAGCCCACCTCTGCACAGCCTGCCAGGGAGGATTTCCAAGGGAAAAGACAGAAGACGAGGCCTCCCCTGCTTCAAGATCCACTTGGAAATGCAGGGTGGCCAGGACAGCCTGCATGAGCGTGGGACAGGCAGGGTCACCAAGGGTCCTGTACTCAGAAGAGCATTGGTTCTGCTATGACCATCTTAAATTCTGAATCTTTTGGAACAACGGGCATCGAGTTTTCAGTTTATACTTCTTGCCCCACAGATTACGTGCTGGTCGTGCTGAGGGTCCCCAGGGGAGGACTGGAACATGTTCCTGTCTGGCCTTTCAGTCCACATAGCCAAGAGTACATGCACAAACACACTTACCCACATACAAGTACACCCCATCTATATGTGCACACACTGGTACATGCATGCACACACACCTGCACCCATACAAGTGGCTGAATCCCCATCATTAAAGATGCCAGATAGCAAAGTCTGCCATCCAACCCAAGTAGAGAGGTCCTGCTTCCAGAGCCCTCATTGGGGAGAGGGCCACACCCCACCTGGCCTGCCCTGAAGCCCGCCCAGCAGCAAGGGACACCTCTAGTGGGAAGCCAGTGAAGGGCTGAAATGCACACACTCACTGCCAGCTGCCTTTCCCCTCCCACCTTTGGTCTCCTCACTGAGCGAGATCTCTGCTCAGCCAAGTCCACATCGTGGCTCTGGGTCAGTTATCCTGCCTACTGCGGCTCCCAGGTGTTGCTGTGTGCTCCGTACACACAGCAACGCCTGGGAGCTGCAGTAGGGGGAGCCAGTGCCTTGGGACTGGCCAGCGGGACCAGCAAGTGTCCAGCAGGGTCGGTTCAAGAAGGGCAGCTTTTGCCACTCAACCAAATGCTGCAAAGCTGGCACCTGGCCTTGGGTT
This sequence comes from Dolichotis patagonum, assembly GCA_004027295.1. NCBI lineage: Eukaryota > Metazoa > Chordata > Mammalia > Rodentia > Caviidae > Dolichotis > Dolichotis patagonum. The sequence continues at coordinate 26,092 of PVJX010011005.1, read as the reverse complement.
CCAGTTCCCCTGGAGCCCCTACTCTATCTCCACACGGAAGCAGGAGGAAACCAGGCTAGAGCTGAGGAACAGAAAGGCAAAGGAATGCAGGTGTATAGACACAGGATGTCACCTTTTTAAATGACTAACGTATAAAAGTGGAGTTCAAAAAAAAGAAAATAAGCATCCCTATCACTGCATATAAAGAAACTTTGGGCACAGGAAATATCAGTACCAAAATATTGGTTCTCAAAAGACATCAGAAAGAATGCTGGATTTCCTTCAAGGCTCACCAAATCAGCCCACTTCTGAACACAGTTTTTCTTGATGGGCTTTGATACTACAATACATTCATCAGACAGTAGACTATTTCTGGTAAACAAAATAGAACAGAATCCTATTAAAACACACTGACACACAGTGGGGCAGATTTACCTTGAAATATGAAAACACACATAGTGTCAAAAAAATTAACACGTGAGCATTATTTGGTTCCCCAAGGTCAAGGCAGAGAGGGTTACTTTGAATAGAGGAGCTGATTGTGCCTGTGTGGAACTGGGGTAGTTATTTGGAGGCGGATATACATTTTTATTTAAATGACTTAAAAAATTAGATTCACAGTTAGGCCTGAAAACCATAAAGGAAACGGCCCCTCCTCCAGCTGTTTCCTGGGACCCCGTGGTGATCTGGACCATGACAAGGACTTCCTGAAGAAACAGTGCGCTACTGTTACCTCGAGATGCCTGTCCAGAGATAAGGCTGCCCAGGGTGTTGGCAGCTAGGTTTTCACACTCCCAAGTCAGAGAGCTGTGAGCTTGTGTTCCACCTTCCTTGGGGGCTACATTTTCCCAGCTTATCAGAAATGGATTCTTTTCTGGATTCTGAAGATATAAAGTTATGCGCCTTCATTGAGCCTGATGACCCACAAACACAGGGATCTGATATAAGACAGGGAGAGGACACCAGTTCTAGAACTTTCTTTCCTCTGGCAAGTGAGTGTGAGGACCTTGTCCTTTAACCAGTCATTTGCTTCCCTCACCTCAGATCTCTAAGGACAAGAAATCTTCATTATTCCTTTGAATACCCCTCACAAGGCAAAAGTAACTAACAAAGACCATTCAAAATAGACACACAATACCCAAGGGATCATGGGAACTAGCTAGTCCAGGAAGCTGGCACAGGTTCCAGGGGCTGCTGCACCAGGAGTACGAGCTACAGTGACACAGACAGCAGTGACCCGCCCAAGGCTGACACATGGGTGTGGGTTGCAAAGGGGCCTGGGCTGTGGCCTGTGGCCTCCCAGGCAGCTCTCCCTGCCCCTTCTTAAGGCTTTGGACCAAGGTCAAAGAGCAGGAGGGGGCTGCTCAACAGCAAGTTTTGGCTTCTTTCTACCCATTCTTTCCTTTTGCTCTTCTGTCTATTGCTTTAGATTGCCTTGCAAATGCCGCCTCATGGACACTTACAGGCCTGCCTCGCTCTAGAATGGGCCCAGGTAGGTAGATTACAGAGTAATTGGGGGGAAAAAAGAAAGAATGAAAGAGAGGGAAAAGGCAAAGGAAGACAGAAGGAAGAAAGAAAAAGGAAGAAAGAGAAGAGGAAAGGAAAGACAAGGTGAGGCAAAGAGAGGAGGGAAGAAGAAAGAAGGAGGGAAGGAAGGAAGGAAGGAAGGAAGGAAGGAAGGAAGGAAGGAAGGAAACATCCTTAGGTTATCAAGCCCTGAAGCCCTACTCCTGCCCCAAGAGAACTATACGCTCCTCCCAAGGAAGCAGCAGAGGCTGGGTCAGTGTCACGGTGCCCGTGCTGGGATTCCTATCCCTCCTTTTCTAGTTCGGGGAGGTTGGAGTTGATCGAAGGACGTACCCACCATTTACATACGCCTGCTTCTGTCCCTGAGATCTGTACCAGAACATAAGCCAGCCAAGCAGCCTTTCTTCAACCCAGCCTTCCCAGAAATGCTTCAGTGTATCCTTAGAGTCAATGAATCAGAAATGCAGAAAAACACAAAAATTTGGTTTCACTGGGCCACTCCAGGGAAAAGAAGAATGGACATCCCAAATATATTTGTACAACACTGGGTGGCCCCAGCAGAGCATGGCACAACGTCCTCCCAGGCTGAGCCCTGGCAGCTGACCCGGGGAGTCCCCAGCACTAAACGGAAGTCCTTCGTGGACACTGCAGCACCGCAGGGGACAAAGAAGACACATTCATTTCACCAAATCCCTCTTGGGCTGCCTGTAGGAGCTAAACCTCTTGCAGGTATAGGCACAGCAAAAACACCCAGCTCGTTTGTTTCTAATCTCCTTACTTTCTGGCATAAGTGTGCTTTATGCTTGCAAAGCAAATATATCTACAATAAGCAAACCCATTGCTAATCTCACACAACCTCCAGCCTGAAATGATCCCTTGCGTCTAAAGGTGTCCTCATCAAAGTGCTGGGGTCACCTCTAAAGCACACCTCATCCTTGACAGGGAAAGAAGACTAAAGAAATCAGTGCAAGTTGAATCACATCACTCTTTCTATTTCCAGTGGAAGTTCTTAAAACTGTTGCACACCAATTTGCTTCCTATGAATCAAAAAGGCCTAACCAAGTAGAGTAGAGACTGGCAAGCTGGAGTAGAGATAGAGGTTTTCTCCCCACACAACATAGAGCCGACTCTAAAAGATAATCTAAGACCTTCACCTTTCAAACAAAACCAGAGGTGCCTTGTCCATGTCACCCTTGATATTCAGCCCTCCCAGATTCTCACTCTGCATGGCCCCAAGCAACTCAGGAGAGCTAGCTGGGCAGACTTGCTATCATCCTTGGAAGATAAACCTGAAATCATCCTTCCACATCCTCTGGGTCCCCTGGACATACTCCTGAGGACACTTTCTGGTACCACATGTGGTTCACCAGGAAAAGACATAGCGCAAGCGGTGGTCAATTTACCCATTTTCTGATAGGATTATTTCCAATTTAGTTCAGGTCAACTCTACCAGATAAAATAAAATACTTTCATATAGTACCTAGGTCATGCTTTTATTTAAAAAAAGAAGGAAAAAAATACTCCCTCTTCCACATGATGTTCTTTAGAAACAATTTTCTCCTCTGCCAGCAGAGGACAGAAACATAATCCGAGCAGTCAGACAAGGAAGCGTGGCCCCAGTTTCTTGAGCATTTCTGGTGACCCTCGTCTACAAAGGTTCCTCTTGCAGTCACGCCAGGACTGGATGTGAATGAGCCACTAAGTTTTCAGGCTCTGGTAACCACAGTAGACCTGGCTCATGGAGACAATGTCATCAGTCTATCTGGGAGGAGAGAAAACAGCCACAGAAGGCCTGCTGAGAGGGACTTGGATGTGGACTGTCCCTAAGGGCCACTGGTCTAATGAAGACCCAGCCCAGGATTCCTGTCCTCCAGGATAATTCTCAGGGATAGCTGAGGGTCACAGCATCATCACCAGGAACTCCTCCTCTTGGGTTAGAGGTCAGAGTGAGCAGGAAAAACTAGCAGCATGGCTCAGAAGAAGGATATTCACAAGAGCATTGAAAAGGCCCAGATCAGGATGCCAAGAAGCATGACCTGGAGGAACCCTGTATTTGGAAAGCAAAGAGCTGGGACTCTGAGTTCTTACTGGCAAGGGCATTTCATCTTATCAAATGTAGTCCATAAGGTTAAAAAAGTAGAGGTGAAGGAATAGCGGGCCAAGGGTCTGAGACTCCACACATCACCTATGCTCCTCTCTCTCCAGCACAATTCACAAATCATCGCTGGGTACGAGGTCCAGCCCAACACATCCATAAGTATGATCAATCAGGTCACAAATTACCCAGTAAATACAAAGACGCTAATCCAGAACTTGCTATGCTGAAGGAGTGTCTGAAGGATACTCAGAGGAGTCATCTGGGGAAAATAACTCATCTATTGTTTTTTCATGCTACATTAATTCCAATAACAGGACCCTATTAGTAAGTGACCTGAAATTTATAAGGTTATAAGATGTCTGTATTCTAACCACACCCTTCCCATAGGAACACCAACATTAACACGAAAATAAAGTCAGTAAAGAAAAAAAAGGGAGAACAGACAAACAGATTGGGATGGTTATCCAACACTACCCCACGTATACATGTAATACTTTTTTTTCTACTAGGGTACCTCATAAATACACTTAATAAAACTATTGGTTATAGAAACAGGAAAGCATGAGTTACATGTCTATTTGTAGATTTAAAAGCTTCTTAACAACATCAAAAATATAAACTTAAAGTATTTTTGCCATGTTTTCCGCTGGGAAGTGGTAAACAAATGCATGCCTGAAGTTGAACTCTGTCTAGGACATGTTCAGTTGAAAGATTCTAACTAAAGAGATTATCTGCTTGTTTCAAAAAAATACTTATGTCTGTTGCTCTTGATACAAAATTCTACACTATCTTCAATAAATAAATAATAAAGTGTTTCTTAAAAGTATGAAATGTAAACTTTGTTGTCCTTTCCAACACACACTTTTAAAAAAATTGCTTGAAACGTGACAGGGCTCTAGTGGGGAGTTGTAACTCGACACATTGCTTCCCAGCGACATGGGTACTTTGCCACCGTGCTGATGCGATCGTTTAGAAAACTCTCCTCTACAGCTTTAATTCAATCTAGGTATCTACAACCAAAGACAATACCGTCTAATGTGAGAAAGCTAGACTGGACTCTTGTACCAGGAGAACATGCAAGGAACACTTCACAACCTCTACAAACTGCAATTATGAGAACTCTAAAACATGCAAACAAAATACTGGGCCCACGCCTTGCATTAGTGAATCAAGATATTATCTCATTAACCAGCCTGCCTCCTGGCATTTAAGGGTAAAACCAAAGCAATCAAGCCTAACAGCTGGGTACACGGGCCTCTGCTCCCGATTCTGGCCACAAGCACATGTGTTTCCATTACTGAGAGGTTGGTCTGTACCTGGAGAAATGTAGGAAGAAGTCTTAGGTCTTTCTCCCCAGCTCTGTGGGGCTTGCATGCTCCTAGAGTCTCTCCCCAGCGCATAACGCATTTCCTTCGCATGTTTCCACCCCACCTCTAGCTTGTCAGTTTTCCTTTTCAAACCTTAGGGATCCAGGACACCACTTTTTGGGGAACCTAGCAAAGCCAACCTAGGTGTGGCTCAACACCAGCTGCTGAAATTTCCCACAGCAGTTGGGATCTGATACATTTGAGCACAAAACAGACTGAGAGCTGGTCACCTGCAAAGACTTGTCATGGAACATCACAAGTCCAAGCCAACAGAACTTTTTCCAACAAGGGCTGGCAACCATGACCCAGTGATATGACAAAGCTGCCTTCCCAGTGACCCACAGGGATCTGATCCAACAGAGCACAATTTTGTAGAGAACGAGCTTCTGTGACCATCTTCAAAGCATGCTGGGGATCAGAAAGGAATCATCTGGTGATCCACTGTGTGTTCTCGGTGACACGTATTAACACAAGGCCTAGAGGGGAGTGAAACAGCTATGACAGCTCACATGCTGGAACCTTCCAAGGACCAGTTCTTCAAAGAGCTAAACCGGTACCTGTTTAAGAGACCAACAGACCACGCCCTCAGATGCTGGGCAGCATTTCCCTGGGGGCGGGGAGCACGAGATTTCAAAGCAACAATTCCACCGTAATTGTTTCTAAACACACCAAGGGCTCCATAGGTCAAGGAATCTACTAAGGGGCTGGCAGGGGTGAGAAACAGACAGGCTACATGGGTTCTCCAAAAAACATAGACATTGCATTTATAAATGTTTTTCATAGTAACGAGACCCATACCTTGTGCCCAGGGATGGGCCAGGCTCCCAACTGAACCTAAAAGAGAATTATGGGATTTCAGAGACCCTAGGAGCCATGATAGAACAAAAGAAAATACAGTTTTGTTTCATAAAATGGGAGATTGTTGGAAGGGCCAGGATTGTCAAGAGTTGCTCCTAGAAGATTCGAGGGGCCTGTCTCCGCCGTCCCATTGCTCTGTGGCTCAACACCAAGCGGTGTTTTCTTAGACAAGGAACCCAATTTCCAGATAGCACACACAGCCTCGGGCTGGAAATCCACTGAGTGCGTCCCAAGCCGCTTCCTAGGGTTCATCAAACAACTGCAGGTCCAGGCGGACCACAATCTCTCCTGTGGGGACCTCATGCAGCAGGAGACACTTGGTAACTGGCCCTTTGGAGCCCTGGTCTTTCTTGATATCAGCCACACGGATTTCTGTCCGACCCAAAAAATCTGCAAGGAGAACAAACAGACCCTGCTTAGAAGGAATCCCTCGTCCTCAAGGCCCATATTTGTCCTACTGGGAATCTCTAATGAATGACTGAACTTTCCTTTCTCTGATCTCTGACATAAGATTAACTCACACCACCATCTCCAACTTGTTCCCCATGGAGTTGTCAAGGTGCTGTGATATTTCATTATTAAAAAAGAGAGACAGAGAGAAAGAAGGTTTTCAATGTTTCCAATATAAAGAAATGAAAACGTCTGCGATTATGGTTATGCCAGTTACCTGATCTCATTTTTCCATATTGTATACATGTATCAAAATACCACATGGTACCGTTAAATAGGTGTAATTATTGTGTGTCCACTTAAAAATATATTAATAAAAAATTAAAGGACACAATCTCACTCCAAACCTCCACTTGTCAAAATAGAAGCTGACAAAAAAACATTGGATTTATATGCTAGTGAGCTTCCTTTTCTAGGCTTGAAGCAGAAACAAGAGAGCTGGCTGAAGGAGTGACCCAGTTAACACAATGACATCCCTCTGCCTACCCAGAAATACACCCAAGAGACAAAATTTGGTTCTTTTGCACCTGTCCTGGACTAACACTGCAGCTGCATTGGTTAGTTCACCCCATGGCTTTTTGCTAAGGATTAAAGATCTGCACTGAGGTTGCTGGCCATACGCCTCTTTGCAGCCACCTGCTTTGGGAAACATGTGACCATAGTCTTTGTAGCTGGAGCAATTTGCTTTCGAGATCAAGCATGCTTTATCCGCCTCATCTCAGACACCTCCAGCATCACCTGGCCTTGCACTAACTTTGGTCTCTCAGGAGGGAAACCTAGGCACAAGTTCTCCGGTAAGAAACACACACCTACACAAGATGAGTGACAGGGAGAGGGGCGGGCACCATGGGGGCCACTTTGTACTCACCATCCGGTGAGAACTGATCCCTCTCGAAGACGGTGATGCAGAGGACTTCCTGCTCCAGGTCTCTGATGAAGAACTGGCAGTTGGAATTCCACTTGGGGTTCAGAGTGTCCTGGATTGTCTTGGTGATGTGGCACTGGGAACCCATGGTCACTTCACAGTATGGGTTGCTCTTTCCTGGAGTGAACAAAAGCCTTTGTCATGTGAGAATGACACCTTGTCTTGATCCCCTTCCACTGTGATGCTTAATAAGTGGAAAAACTGGGTGAGAACTACAACTCAGCACCACACTTACGTGAGGAGCAAATAATTAGGTTCGGGGGCCCTGAAACTTGGTCCTTCACCTCTGTCTCTCCATCACAGTGAAAGGAGCTGCTCAGTTCTCCCCGAAAGGCAGAACAGCACAAAAGATAAACAGTATCAACAACCAAAAAACCCCCAAACCTTTAACAAATCCATTCCAGAAGGAAATTTAAGATCAGAAATAGCACACTTGGTTTAAGTTGATTTAAAGTTGCCTGGGGGTATGGACAGTGCAGAAAGGACCTCTGGTACCAAAGTGTGCTACGGGGATTCCTTAGTCCTTACCATGTGATCGACAGGGCTTCAGCTCAATGCCTTCAACCACGTTCACCATCAGCCTTCCAATACCTGTTGCCCTTTGGGAACGAACTAGGAGGGCAGAAAACATAACACAATATATTTCATTTTAACAGCTGATTCCTTTCCCATCCCGGTGTGCTTTACAATGTGTCTTATGCACCTGTCCCCACTCAAAAACCAATTCTCCCCTCTTAGGCCTAACACTTACACCTAAGCTCCTCCCCCACCCTACATGGGTGACCCTATGCACACTTCCGTCCCATCCTGTCTTCTGCATTGGACTGCAACGTCCAGTGCAAAGGATTCTGGGCCCAACCGGATGCCTCTCCCAGCTCTGTGGGAACCACAGGTCCTGCTGCCGAACGGTACATTACCAAGGTACGCCTTCTCGCGCTTCTTTTTCTCAGTCTCTATGTAGAGCTCAGAAGCAGCTTTGATTTTCTGCACCCAGGCAGTCCTTGGATGGGAAAAGACAGAATGTTGCCAAACAGAACTCAGGAAAAAAAGACTTCGGGTCTGCTCAAAATGTTTCCAAGACTGTTTCTTTTGCTCCTCATTTTAATGACAGGAATTTGATTTTATATCACAAGATGCTAATAGTTACCTCCACTGCTACTAAAAACGCCATGAACAGTATTTCTATGGGTGTCCTCGACATCTGTATCTGCATCCTTGTGGAAGAAAGTCTATGACAAATGCCATTCTGGAGGAGGTGACAGTACATGGCTCCTCTTCTTCCCACAGTGAAAAGCATCACATATTTGCCCAACCCCATAAGGTAAGGTAGAAGGATCTGTCCCGCAAAATCACCCGAGGAAAAGGGGGAAAAAATACCCCAGATCAGTAACTGCTTCACACAAAGCAGCAAAAGGTGCTGCAAGAAGCAATTCGGCATGGTGGTTTCGTCTTTTTTCTCAGAGCCATCTGCACAGCAACCTTAGCCAAGTCTCTTGCTTAGCACGGGGACTCTTAGGAATGTTGTTGGCCTTGTATCAAGCTCACCCTTCAGAAAATGATCTATTGCATCTGGCTCCGGGGCAGAGTCTTGAAGACTGAACAGAAGCAAAAGACTCGCAGCCCAAGCATGCAGAAGGCCCGTCCCATGACGCTGGCCAAGGAGGGTTCAGGTGTGGGTGCGGGTGGTCCTATTAATCCCCAAATCGCTTTCCTATTGGTTTCTGCCACCTGGGGAAACCCAAGATGCTGCATTTATCTCAAAGAATGAAGAAAATGTCTTTTAAAAAAAAGTTTCAGCAACATTAGTTTTTAATCCATTTAATTTTGAAAAAATTCACGTCATGTGTCCAACTTTTGAGAGGCCCTAGGAAAAAAGTGTCATGCTCTCTCCACCCTCACGCAGAGGGTGTGGCTCCGCAGCTGTGGGGACGTGAGAACCTGCAGGCGTGTGGCCAGCACCCAGTGCGGGGAGGTGTCAGGTCTCACCGTTCACTGATGCTCTCAGCTCGGAGGGTGTAGACCCGGTCGATGTGGGAAATGTGGAAGATGGGCTCGTCTCCAGAAGGGTCAGTGGGTAACTTCACTAGAACTTCATTCAGGAAAATAGGCTGGAAAGTAACAGCACACACGCATTACCAGCCAGCGCCGGTCTGTATACCCTCACATGAGCATGTTCTGGGAGGTGAGGCTGCACAAGCATGGGGGTGTGTGCACATGTGCGCACACGACTGGCGTGTGTACTTCAGTGTGTGTTTGTGCGCGTATTGTAGTAACCTCGATAAAGGATGTGTGTCTGCATTTGTGGGAATGATCCAGGCCGGTGGGTTTGTGTGTTTTCTAGTAAACTATACCAGGATTAGGTTGTTATATTAATTTTGATTTTTACATACTGCAAATAATAAATATATATTTCACCCTCTGTTTTTCAGGGTTTATTTAAAAAAATAACTTTAAAAATAAGATCTGGCTGGGTGTGGTGGCTCACACCTGTAACACCAGCACTGAGGAGGCTGAGGAAGGAGGGTCACTGTGAGTTCGCGGCCAGCCTGGGCTACGAAGTGAGTTCAAGGCCGGCCTGAACTGCATAGTGAAACCCTGCCCCACAAGGACAAAAAATAAACAAACACTATCTATTATTCCCATTGTCTACCCTACACAGAAAGTGCCCTCCATTAATGTCACATCCAAGCGGTTCCCTCCACAAATTTTCATCTGAAGTTTCTAGTAACGATCTATATAAATACATCACTCTTTTCCTCTAACTAAAACTAACTGCTGCTTCTGAGAGGTCCTTAGTTAAAAACACCTCCACACAAATACATTTAGAAAAACAACCCTGCACAACAAAGACACATAGCCACACCGTAGGTCTACGTGCAGATGGGGTACTGAGCCCCCAGAAATTCCCCACCCACTGATTGGGCTTTGCTGGCTAAGCGGATCCTGGGCACTGATGCTTCAAACTGTGCTGAAATTTGGTGGGGGATTTAGGAGGGGAAGAGGCAGAGGGGCCTTGGGAGGAGGATGATGTTTCTGAATCTCTAAAATCCCGACTCCTCTGGGGCCCTCCTTCCCCCCCAGGCCCACCAGGGCACTGCAGTCCAGAGCAGGACTTACTGTTTTGTACATTTTATACTGCAGGTTGGATTTGGGGCTGAAGACTTTGTCGGTACCAGAAGACCCCAAGGGCTTTGTGATTTGGGTCAGCAGGAGGAAGTCGTTGAAAAGGAAACCGTACAGCTCCTTGTTGCTCTTGGCCTTGTAGAGCTTCCCACTGTGCAGAAACTTGCGGGGTCCCAAGCAGTTGGTCACCGAATTGAACACCAGTTGCTGAGAAAGGAAACAAAATCCAAAGGAGGCACCGTGAAGGGAGGCCACACGTTACGTTTTTGTGTTTGGAGGATGGGCCCCGTCAGAATCTCAGACCAGGTGGTGGCGGCAGACCTGTGTCTCAGGCTCAAATTAAGGGCAACTTTGAGGCTTGTGGGGCTGAGAAACCAAGGTCAAAGGCATGTTCTGGAGACTCGAAGGCTAAAAACGAGTCTCAGTTATAACTCCCAAAGCCTTTTTCTAGGGGCTTGCATGAGTCTTAGGGTATAAAGGGTGTGTTTCCCCTTTTATTTATTGGAGAAATGAGGCAGCAGGAAGACAGATGCCCTGCCAGCTTCCATCTGTGTCACCTGCTAGGTGTAGGGTGCTAGGCCAGACACAAACCTGCTCCAATGAGAAGGCCCTATGTGGTCCTACCAGGGTCCAGGCCCCTCACAGCAGTGCCCGGTGACATGTCAAAACCAAGCACAACTCTGTCTTGTGCACATGAAATCGCACCCAACTCACTCCTTCTGAAGATATGAAGGAGACGGCTCTCTTGCTGCTGCTTACCAATCCTTAGGGACAGCTGTGAGTGCTGAGAAATGGCTTTAACATCTCCCTGGGGCCTATTGTCTGTCTCAGGCCCCAGGTTCTGAATGGATGAAGGACCCCACTTTTGGGCAGCAGGGGAGAAAACAAGAAAGGCAGAGCCATAAGCTAGACAGTGATGCAGCCCAGGGAGATGCTCCGGTAGGAGCTGGGATAATAGCATTTGGCCAGCGGACATGACAGAGAGGGACATCGCTGCTCTCCAGAAGTGTGACGGGCCTCACCTTCTCCACTGCCCACACACCTGCCCACAGCCCACATCTGTCCCAGCAAATGCTGCACTCAGCAGCTTCAGGGCCAAGATGCCCTCCAGAGACATGAGCCTGCAGACCTCTCCGAGAAGGGGATGGTGACGGGGTGATGGTGCGTCTAACACATGTCCCTTCCCACCCACCCAACTCTAGCACAGGAGACAGACTCGGTAGTGACTCTGACTGGAAACCAGTAGGTGACAAAGAAAGTGACTCTGTTCTACTCTCAGGTCCAAGGAGAAAGATGGCCTCTAACCTTCCTCCAGGTTCTGAAGAACCCCAAAGCCTTGAGATGGTACCCCAAGGGGAGCCTTCAAAGAGTATTCTTCATACCACACAGTCTAACAGGAACCACAGAGCAACCTGGCCCTGCCTCCTTGCCAAGGGACAACTCATGCCACTTAGACACAGTGAGTCCAGAAAAGGTAAATGTCACCAAAGCCAATACTATCAGGGGGATGTCACACACTCCTATTCAGTTAGGACCCCAGTTGACCAGGGCAATGCTGACAATACACGAACTGAGAATGGTCTTTAGGTTCCTTCATCTCAGGTGAAGATGCAGAGACCACATTCCCGTGAAACTTAATCATGGGTCTGTGTCCAGCTCTGGGCCACACATGGTCCACACTGTGGTCACAAGACAGAAAACAAGCCAGGATGTCCCCTTGCCATTCCTGCGAATGCCACAAAGACAAAAGCAAGCTGGGGTACAAGCGCCAGGAAAGAAGACTCAATCAAGAATAACTAGTAAATAGGGAAGTTTCAAACATCGTATGACAAGAACTCATTTGATTCCTAACCCCTTAGATGCAGACCCAGGCCACTGACTTCTCCGAGAGAAGCAGTCAGGCTCAGGGAGGTGCCTTTTCTAACATGTGTGATGCCACCTCACACGCCTTCCTGGAGATGCGGGCTGTGCAGGTCCGGGTTTTCAGTGCTGAAGCAAAGCTGCTACACAGGATACACAGGACTTGCTCTGCCCTCACCTGCCCCGAATGCTTCCAGCCTGTCACACCTCCACGTCCCGCCAGTGCCCTGTGCGGGATGAGTCTCCTCTCCTAGGCCCAGCCCAGGGTTCTTTACTAAAGAGCGAGGGAGGGAGACACTACCCTTCCACATCCGGGCAAACGTCTGCCTCCCCGGTGCCTCCCTGAGTGCCCCGCATGCAGGACTGTCCCTTCTGCCTGTCTCCCACTTATCACCCCGCTTCGCCTCGCCTCGTCATTCCTCATATTCAGGGCAAATATTGGTTTAACTCTCAGTTTCCTCCAGGACCAAAGGTCTTTGAGTGTGCAGTCACACCTGACGTGTTTTTTCATCCCTGCGGACACAGTACTGAGTCATGGTGGATGGGCAGACGCCGGTTAAATACTTCCTGGATGAGTAAGTGACTGAATGAGTGAGTGAGTGACGCAGTCAATGAAAGTCTGTCCCTGGGAGCTCACACCTTGGATTCCACAGGGCTACTTACTTCCTCAGCTTCGCTTATCTCACACCTGCACAGAAGGCAGACAGGATGTGGGCTGCAGAGAAGCCACTGGAGGTATGCTTGGGTAGTGACTGCCGTGGAACTCATGAGTGAGACGATACCACAGGAAGAGTGATGGAAGTAACTTCTTTGATCTCTAATTCTCTCTTTATCACAGGAAGTGTGATGACTGAGCTGCTTTCTCCCTGGGCAACCTAGGGAATGGCGCGCGTGTATGTGTGTGTGTGAGTGTGTGCTCATGCACATATGTACATGTATAAGCAGAGAGAAAAACGGGCCCAAAGAATGGGAGTAAAGGAAATATTAAGTGATAAAAACAGAATTAAAGATCAAAGAAGTTACTTCCATTTCTGGAACTATGGAGGACTAGATATTCATCCAAAAAAGTTAAAAAGAGAGAGAGAATAAAATACATTGCTTTTTAAATGCAAGATGGCAAAAATACAAACAAAGTAAGAAATGTGCAGAGGTCAAAAACAGGATGACAATGACTTTCTTGAAATCAGGCACCAAAGCCAGCATTAGTCCTAAGGGTCAGCTGACACTAGTGACCCTGAACCTCCATTTTGGCTACATGGTTATCAGAGCTACATCCAGGGCTAAGGTGAAGGACCTAATAGGAAAGCTCTGCAAAATCTAGATCCAAGAATGAATGACAAGTAAACTCAAGTTCAGAAAGTGTGAGAAACAAATTTGCTTTTGATCTTGGTGTCAATACAGGAAAGTATGCCTTTGAGAATCTGTGACCACCTGGTAGTTTCGCACAAGTTTACAATTACAATTTGCACAATTGTGAGCCGCTCTAAATAGAATTTCAGGAAGTCACGTGTGATGGTGCACACCCGTAATCCTAGCACTTGCGCGGTTGATGGAGGATCGCTGCAAGTTCAAGGCCAGCCTGGGCTCCATGGGGAGTTCAAGGCCAGCCTGAACTACAGTGAGACCCTGTCTCAAAAAAACCAAAAAAACAAAAAAACAGAAAGGAAAGAATTTAAGGCGATTCTGGTAGCAATCCTCTTAGGAGAATGCAACTTCAAACAGCCACAATCCCCACAGGAAAAGTTCCAAGGAACATTAATTGAGTCAAAAATCACAATACAAAGATGTCCCTCATTAGTACAGCACTTAGCATGGATTTGATCTTCAGCACAGAAAAAGAAAGAAAGGAAGGAAGGAAAAAGGAAGGAAAAAAGGAAGGAAGGAAGAAGTCAAAATACACAAAAATAATGCAAGATTAGCAAGTGCCAGGAGAAATAACTAAGATGCAGTATGTATATGCAACAGTTTCCTAAAATGAATGTAATTATTATGTATTGCAATCATATAATAATAAAAATAATAAGACCCATACTTTTAGGCATTGAAATGATCAGATCTGGAATATACAGCATATTTTTTAAACGTGTTAAGAAACAAACGAGAAGCACGAGCATTTGAGCAAAGAACAAGACACAAGAAAGAACCCAGCAGATTGGAGAAAACAAACAGAATTGCTGGCAACGGGAATGAACACGGTAGGAATAAAAACCGGATGGATAGTTTAAACAACGGATGAGAAGCTTCCGAGGAGAGAACCGGGACGCTGAAGGCGGAAGGAGCCGGTTCGAGCTTTTCCCTGCCCCCTTTCGGGCTGGCTACCGCGAGCACCAGGGCAGCCCCGGCCCAGGCCCGGGCCCAGCGCTACCTCCGACAGGCCCTCGCACTGCACGTGGGCTTGGATCCACTCCAGCCGGTCCGAGTTCTCCTTCTCGCGCACCCCCTCGTTCACCTGGGAACACAGCTCTTCGGCCTTTTCCAGCGCGTGCTTCAGGTGACTGTGGTCAGGGTGGTTTTCGGGAGTGTTTTCCAGGATCTGCACAGAAGACAAAGCAACCCACCTCGTGGTGAGCCAGCGTGCGTGCGTGTCACTCGGGGCCACTGCGTTTTGTTGGCCGCCGCCTATCTGAGCAGCCATAGCTCTGAGCACCTGTAGAGGGAGCCCTTTCCTGGACCTCGTCTTGGTTTGGCGAAGTTTCTGTAACCCCAGGGAAAAGTTATTGGAATTCTAGCGAGTTAATTCCAAGCTACCGCTTCCAGAGCAATCCGAGGAGAGAATAAAGACACTAAGAAGTGTACAGTTATGGGGATCCAAGGGGTCCTAAATCCAGCCGGGAGGAAGGTTCACAGAACAAAGGCCCCAACTCAGGGCCCAACCTGGGTTTTATTAATTCTCCATGGGGGCAGTGGCACAGGAATGCGTGGCAGTGAGAGTGGCAGGAAATAGGAGAACCTTTAGAGGACTAGGTAGGAAGCCTGAGGTCACCCCTGTGATACGCAGAGGGAAAGAAATGCAGAGAGAATAATCTGCATAACACAGCCGAGGTGGTATCTAACATTATGCGGTCGGTACTTCAACTGGGATGTACAATATCTTGCCCTGGGAGATCCCAGATAACATCGTGGAGCATGCCTTTCCATGCTGCCTGGCTCAACCATATCTTTTGGGAGTCACTGGGCAGAGAAACAGTGATTGTCGCCTTGCTTCAAAGATTATACATCAGCTCCTCAGCCAGCCCAATTTACAGTGCTTAAAGCCAATTGAAGGCTCTGTACATATCAACACACGGAGATAGGTTTATCCAACATGGAGATAACTGCTCCTCTTTCAAAGAGCTTCCTCCGGGTGGCTTCCCACAAGCACCCAGCAGGCAGTGACCTGGAGAGGGATGGCCAATCCTGGTTCACCACATGAGAGGCCTTGCAGGGGACCCCTCTTCCCCATGGCCTCAGCAAGGGCTAAGCTTCTACCAGGAAGCAATGGAGATTCCCATCCTTGAGGCCTCCGCCCGGCAGCTACACACCCTGGAACATCCCCAAAGCAGGTGGTGTGACCTTTCCCACAAAATGCTGACCTCCCACGGTGAACACCCTACTCTGCCCAATACCAGACATGACTTGAGGGGTCACATAAAGGCTGTGGGTGTGTTTCCTCATAGGGGTTATGCAAAGAGCATCTCCTTTACCCCGTTGTTTGAAGGACTCAAGGACCCAATAGGAATGAAGCACTTTGCAAAACACCTTGCCTTTAGCACATGCTAAATAAGTGACAGCGATTACTATCGGACCCTCAAAGAGCTTGGAGGCCCCTAAAAAATAATCATCACCCTCTGTTTCAGAACAAAGAAAGTTCCTAAGCCACCTCCACCGTGTACTGGAATGCTGTGAGTGTATGTGTCCACATACACAAATAATTTGAAGGGACCTTATTCTCCGTGACACTGTGACACAGTGGCTTAAAGTCCTAAGTAGGTGCTCAAATGAAGCACACACCCAGTTGACATGCTCTGGGTCCCGTGTGTCTACCAGTCAGATCTGAGCAGCAACCTCAACCCCTGGAGCAACCTTGACTATACGCTAGAAACTCTTTGAAATCCTGAAGCTTCATCCTGACTCCATCATAAACTTAGGGTGATTTTCTGGAGCCTCCATGGTTCCAGATAATTCTAGTGCGCAGCCACTGTGCCAGGTCAGGAGTCTGCATGGCTGGCTTGTGTGAACTCACCGGTCTTATTCCTAAATAAGAACAGGCTTATTGATTCTTCTCATTATAAAAGTAATGCACAAAATTTAGAAAACTTACAAACTGACACAGAACCTAAAAGTCAACTCTAAGTTCTCTGTCTAGAGATAACGTTTGTCTACATATTAGTTAATGCACTATACCTGGAGATTATAGAGACAGATTTTTTTAATGTAAAAAATGTTAAAATATTACCATTATATGCACACCTTTATATCATACCTTTCCATATGGATTTAGACAATTATTTTTAGGGATTCTATAATATGTTATGGTAAGGGTAAATCACAATACATTTAAGTAGTTCTCCTCCCATAAAACTTCAAGTTGTTTCCAGTATTTCTCTGATTATTTCCTTAAGCTAAAGGCTTAGAAGTGGAGTTCCTGACTCAAAGAGAGCATGTAGTTTGGTCTACACATGGCCAGTTTCCTTCCACCAGCATCCTTGCCCTGACACTGGAGAGCTACATTCTGTTCGACCCATGCCAGGCTGGCAAGCCAAAAACAAGATGTTCTCTCATGCATTCCCTTTATTACCAATGAGTTTGAAGTTTCTGTACATTTAGTACCCTAATGAACACAAGTGTACTCAATGATAAAACTAACAAGCCATGCACGGGCCGCTGCTGGAGTGGGGACAGCCAGACCCAGGCCTCTCTCCGTGAGTCGGTGCCATTCGCAGACTGTGCAGGGACAGAACCAGGCCTCACCAGGAAGCAATCCCCGCCTGGAAACCACATCGTTTTCATTGTTTCGTTGGGTTGGGTTTTATTCTCTTTTGTTTTGTTTGATTCTGTTAAATCTGATGGCATGAGCAGCTATTTAAAAGATAGCAAGACATATTATGGCAGCCACTTTGGATTTACTATTGGCTTCTTTTGAAGTCCTTTATTGCATTCATTGTTTTGTTTTTGTTGTTTCTATTCTGTTCTGTTCTGTTTGGTTTTTACTATGTCCAAAGTCTGCAGCTATTTTGAAGACAACAAAAGGCATTATGCTAACTATTGTCGATTTCATAAGGCTTCGAAGTCCTGTATCACATATAATGGTTTATTTTGATTGGTTTTACTCTGTTTTATTTTCCTTGGTTTTATCTTCTTTAAAATAAAAATAAATAAATAAAAATAATAAAACTAACATATTTCTTAGTATCAACCAGACTATTAATTCAGTTAATTCTTCCAACACTGCACAGTAGGTACTATTAGTGTCTCTATTTTACAAAGAGGGAAACTGAGGCCCAGAGAGGTTGAGTAACTTGCCTAAGAGTATAGGGAGGTGGTACCAAGGCGCAAACCAGGGGCCCTGGCTCCAATAGAGTAGCTTCTCACCACTACTTTACCCCACCCCTCCATGGCATCTGAGTGTGTATCTTACCTACTTTTCTACTGGACTATTTGAGTTTTTCAATTATAAGACTGCTTCACATATTGATATATAGGTACCTGTATCTCTTTATAAAATTTCAGTGCCTGTTCATATACATTATATCTGTCACTTTCCTCATATTTTGTAACAGAAATTGTTAAGAAAAAAATGTTTACGCAAATAATATATCAACACAGTTTCGATGTGAAAGAGTTAAATGTCACAGAAGTACACAAATTAAAAGTGATAGCTCCCTTACTGTTCTACCCCAGAGGTAACTGTCACTTCCCTTTGGGACCTTCAGGTGTTCTCTGAACACAGTTGCATGAGACATGAGAATGTCTCAGTCAGCAAGGACCAGATATATGACAGTGGTCTCCAGGGTCTATTGCCTAGTGACACTGTAGCCATCTTTGTTTGTGTGACACTCTTCTATGAGGTCTGCACAATGACAGAATCAACTAACAACACATTTCATGGAATGTATCCTGTTAAGCAGCACAGAATGTATTTAACAATCACACATATAAGCTTTTCTCTCTTTTTGCAAAATGGAACATTTGCTCTGAGTTCTGTACTATTTTGTTTTCACACAAAGGCACTTTTTGCATACCTTTGCATGCTAATATGTACAGCAGAAATTATCCTGTAATTTTAAAGATACTGCAGAGTGCAGATTCTACCATAGTTTACTATCCTTTCTGAGCATCTAGGTTGCTCTCCAGAATAAAAGTTTTCCTTTAGGTTCCTGTGACTCTAAGTCCTTTAAAGTTTTTGATACCATGCTAAGAGTTCCTCTACCTCACTGTTACAAAAATATTTAATCTTAATGCTTTTGCAATTTTTCATTTGTATCTTATGACCTGCCAGCTTTTTCTTAGTTCAGCTAGCTTTCAGCTCATTCTCCTAGATGCCTAGGAGGGCAGCAATTATCTTTCTGCAAATAACGGTAGTTTGGGTTTTTTCCCTTGTTAATGTGTATGCCTCTCAGTTCTCTCCATGTTTTCTCCCCCCCATTGGCTAGGTATATAACACCTATTTTAAAGCTTATTTCAAACTTCAATTTGCAATTATACATTGGTGAAAGTAGACAGAAGCAATGAATTTATTAAGCAGCAAGTGTGGAGTTGCAATAGAGGAAAAAGTAGATTAAAAGGAGCTTTCAAAATGAATTAACTCAGCCCAACTGCCTGCAGCATACTTTATGGGTCGAGCTGGAGCGGGGCTGATGTGGTGACTTACATGGAAGGGAAATTTGTTAAGTATGAAAAGCCTGAGCAAAGAAAATCCACGTATTAAGGATAACAACAGCCAGGTTTCTCATAGAGAGTAAAAAGTTGCAAATCCAGGAAAGGAAAACTGGAATAATTTCTGTGGGTTAAAATAGGAGGTATCAGTGTGAATTGGTGGATTTTAATAAAATAGAAAAACCGACCCAGAATTAAAAATAAATACATGTGTTACATATAAGCACATGTAGGTATGTGGATATGAAAATCTGTACATATATTTTTCAGCTGTACCACTGAAAGCCCCCAGAGGTAATGACACCCTTATAGCAGTGAGCACGCCAGTGCCCAGATCTGGGTTTCTAAATACCAGTCTCCGTCAGAAAAAACCAGATCCAAAACCTTCTCCAGGAATGATACCTCCTGTGGTTACATAATTACAGTCCCAAAGGATGTGATGTGAGTTCACTCATCTTATAGATTCGGACACCAAATTCTAATTTTGTTCTTTTCTTTTGTCATTGGCTTTTCTTGAAGTGACAAGAGAAAAGCAATCATTCAATGTCCTCCTGAAGATGGGTGCTCGGAATCATGGTTTTTTCTCTTTTCTGCTAGGAAAATCAAGGTGTAGAGGCATTGTACCTGTATTAAGAAAAGAATCAAGAACTGAGCTCTTCTTCTCTGGCTTAGCAGGCAGAAGCCAACTGGAGCACATATAAAGGCTGTGCATTCTTTGCTCTTCATAATAACCAGCTTTTTTCCTCTGACTTACTAAGCAGATGGACCCAGAACCCTGCTGGTGCATGATTTCTACATAATAGCTACCAGGCGTGTTGGCTGGGGAGCCTGCCCATGCCCCAGCCCCCTCCAGTGCAGGGAAAGCATTCCTCCACTGGAAAGGCAAGGCAGGTACTTACATTTTTGATGATCAGTGGGTATCTTGTTACCCGTTGCATAGGCTTCAGTATAAAACTAGACAGTGGCATCCCTTTACATCGAGGGTCCATTGCCAATCTCTGAAATGAGAGATTTTTAAAAAATGCTCTTCAGAAATCTGCAAAAACCAAAGTCAGTGTTATTGACATTAACGTCATTGAGGACCCCCCCACACACATACACACTATTCACAAAGAACTGGGAGTTGGAAGGCCTGACCAGTTATTTGTCTCCATGGTAAAGCAGTTCCAGACAATGGAAGTCCCCAAATGTGACCCATTCACCAGGGTATGTCCTGCTGGCTGGCTCATTAAACCTTCCCTGGAACACATGGTTTCTCACAGAGAGAAGATTCTGGCCCTACACAGAGTATTCCTTTTGAGTATCTAAAAAACTTTTATGATATTCCAGGGAGCAAAAAGAATCACAAGACTATATGGTCAGAATAAAAATTACCCTTAAACCAGGCATGATAGTGTAACCCTGTAATCCCAGCACCAGGGAGGCTGAGGCAGGAGGATTGCTGTGAGTTTCAGGCCAACCTGGGCTACATCATGAGTTTGAGACCAACATGCACTACATAGCAAGACCCTGTCTCCAAAAAAAATTCCCTTAGGTCCTACAAATGCTAGAAAGGCTGAATCTCCTTGCCTTCTTTGGGTGGGGCCAGGACACATCTCTGGGAGCTCCAGGAGGAGGGTGAGGGTAAGGAGAACTGTGCTCTAAGGACTGAAGCCCTGGAATGAAAGTCTATGGTTCATATCACCCCTCAGCTCCCTGCCTTGGTCCTCTGACCATGATTATCAATTATGTCGATCCGTCTGGTGGATAAATGCCCTTCTCTCCCAATGAAGTCACACAATGACTTTACTCTCAAAGGCTCTGGTTGGGTTTAATGCTGTGACCCAGAACCCTGAGGTCAGAAAATGTCCAGCCATGGACGTTATCATCCAGGGACACCTCTCAGCAGGCAGAGAGCTACTGAACTCCTGCCGGGATGATGCAGAGAGAGGTGAAGAGAAGAGGAGAGGAGAGGGACAGAAAATGCCTTGTCTTGGGCTGTTATCTGCATTTCCCTGAAGTTCAAATGCACCCAACGATGACCTCATCCTGCCAGTGACCAGGAACTGGCCACGGGCACCTGCCTTCCCTCTTCTATCCTCGCTGGTCCTGCCATCTTTCTCACCCTTGAAGGCCTTCAAATATACCTCATTGTTTGGCCAGCAAATCCAAGTATTTACTATTGGGAAACACAAGGGGGCAGAAAGAAGCTACAAACTTATATGAAGTTATGACCAAGAAGAGGCCACACTTATACCTCACTTACAGCTTCATAAAACATGATTCACCCACTGAGATGTCTAAGGCACAAAGGTCTGCCTGTTATTGCTATTGCTTTGATGTTCATCGATCAAAATATGTCTGTCTAATGGAAATTATTTTCTTATCTCCCTATTATGTCTTCCGGGAGAGGAGGGTGCTATTCGAGCGGCTGCTGTAGCAAGCCCATGTGGAGTTACTGGAGTGCCTGGTGTGCCAGGATGGCACACCCATGGTAGTGGCCTACAAGCAGCACCAGCAGCACCTCCCCAAATGTCCCCCAGTGGACACACGGCTCTCCAGACCTGCTGGCACTAAGGCAGAGGTCATGGCACTCCATGCTGATGCCCGTAGGCTGCCTGGAGTTTGAGCCCATCAAGCAGAACCAAATGGAAAGGGACAAAAGGGCCACTGGGACAGGTGGTCATTCTCTCTATAAGTAGAAGCAGAAGCCACCAAAGCACTGAGGATGCAGAGATTAAACAGAAAGGTTTAATCTCTCTGAACAGAAACCTAGTTACACTGGAAAGGGTACCAAGAATCAACCAATTAGATATGGTACCAAGTTAAAAAGCTTCTGCATAGCAAAAGAAACAACCAATAGCGAAAAGAAAACCTAGAGAATGGGAAAAACATTTTGCCAGATATTCCTCAGACTGAGGACCAACAGGATCAGAACAGCGGCAGGGAACCGATGGCACTCGTGCTGCTGAGGGCTGTTTGTATCGTGGAAAGCTCTAAGAGTTCACCACCACTGATCTAGAACGTGTAATGAACTAAAAAAAAATTAATCCCCCCAAATGAAAGACCCAATCACAAAACGGGCTAGTGAAATAAACAGACACTTCACAGAAGAATACAAATGGCAACAGGTACATGAAACATGTTCAACATTGCTGGCTATTTGAGAAATACACATTAAAACAACACTGATTCTGTCATACACCAGAAAGAATGGCCATCACCAAGGGACTGCATCAGCTGGCCAGGCTGTGGGGGAAAAGAAACCATCCTACGCTGTGCATAGGAAAATAAACTAATACAATCACTATGGAAATCAGTTTGGACATTCCTCAACATAAGGAAACTAGAAATTCCATTCAACCCAACTCTTCCCCTTCTAGCATCTTCCTGAAAGAATTAAAGACCCCACACTCCAGTGACATGTGCACACCCATGTTTATAGCAGCTCCACTCATAAGAACTAAATCTTGGAAGCAGCCTAAAAGTCCATCAACAGATGGATGGATAAAGAAAAGACGTATTTACCCACAGTACAACTCTGCTGTAAAGAAAGATACACTGAGGTCATTTGAAGGAAAACGAATGAACCTTGAGACCGTAATGGTAAGTGAAATAAATCAGACATACAAGCTTAACGATCACATGGTTTCTCTTATGTGAGAAACTTAAATTATAACTACAGAGCAAAATAAAATAGAAATAATAGGAAGCAGGGAAATAGATCTTTCTCAGGTGGGAGGGGGCTCAAGAGATGGACGGAGGGGAAGGAAAGGAGGAACAAAGGAGTTAAGATGGTTCTGTACATGGACCAACTCCGCCCTGGGCATGTAAACATTATGCGCTGCAAATGTGTACTTGAAAAAAAAAAAAATGAAACTATGAACAACAGATTAAAGAAAGAAAAAAACAGACGGGGAAAGGGAGGCCTGCCTGGGCCGGCAAGTGAGATACAGAGTTAGACACGCTCCCCTAACACCCCTAAGCCCCGGGGAAGGGACCGCCGAAGACACGCGAAGCCTCCAGGCCCTGACCAGCCCCCTCTCCGGGCCCACCCGCTTGGGGACGGCCACACCTGCCAGCTAGCGCCCTCCCCTGGCCCTAGGCGGGCCTTCCCCCGCCCAGGATCGCCCAGGATCTCAGAGGGCCTCCCTGCAGCCCCCCTCCGCACCTTGACGAACTCCTTGAAGTCCGGGGCCTCGTCCGTCTTCTGCTGAATCAGGGCAGCCCCGTTGAGCTGGCAGCTGCAGAAGCGGATGTAGGGCTGCATGTGCGGCAGCTGGGCGCTCAGGATGTCGCCGATCATCTTCACCGGCATCTTCTCCCCGGACATCTTCTTGCGGACCCGCAGCGCCCTGCGCAGAAACCGGGGAGGTGAGGCCCCCCGCTCTCCCGCTGCGGGACAGCTCGGTGACACGCGTCGGGGTCGCACAGAACCGGAACGCGCAGGAGGGGCACAAACCCGAGCGCCACTAAAGCATCTACTTGGAAGACAACGGACAGACAGAGAGATGGGTCTAGCGCTACACAGAGTGGTTGCTGGGCGTCTTTCTTTAGCACAGTGGGACGTCTCAAACAACGTTTTTTTCTGGTGGAAAAATACACAGTTTTTCCCTGAACGACTCAGATTCCCTGGGTTGATATCTTGTTTCTTGGGTTTTCTGTGGGGTGAGAACAGGGCCTATTTCTGCTACCCAAGGGACGTTTTGTTACCAAAAGATGTTACCAAGGACACTTTCAGAACATAGAGTGGTAAATCAATTGCCACCAAAAAAAAAAAAAAAAAAAAAAGCCACGGTTTGCCAAAGCCAGGTGGGCAGGAGCCTTTGAACCATCTCTGCCGTTCACTGCTCCAGGACTGTGGTTACTGTAGGCCGGATTAAAAGTTCTGAAAGAGAAATCTTCTACTATGACAACGGACCGAGAACAAACACTTTACACCCTGGAAGCAGAGAAGAAGCACCAGAGACTGGGAGGGTTTGTCCTGGGCTCCTCTCTCAGCGTGAGTGCTCAGGGCCCTGACGGCCAGGACCGTGTGTCTCTTCTTCCAGCTGTGACACAGATGCGATAAAAAATATACAGTGAACGTGTACAGCTCCCCACAGGGAATGCAAATGCGACGCATTACACACACGTCCTAATGAAGAAAGTGACTGGAAAAATAGAAAAGATACGTGGCATTTACATTTTCAAAATCTATTGCAGTGAAAGACACATGGCCATTAACGCCCCTCGAAATATGTCACCTCACTTTGCATGCATTTATTCCGTCATTCGTGTCACTTCCTGAAGCAGCTCTGGAAGTCTTTTTCATGTCATTTAAGGTATGATAAAAAATACAGTCAATGCCACTGCTGAGCGCCACCCAACAGGAGGCAGCTCATGAAAACATGACAGTGGGTCCTCACCCACTTTATCCACTGGATCTGGCACTCTGTGATGCCCAGCTGTCCCACAAAGCCAAAATGACCATGAAAGGTAAATGGTTGGAATCCATTCAGGACCTCAAGGCAGCCATAATAGCATAGCTGAAGACGTTCATGAGAAGGACTTCCGGTACTGCTTCAGAAAGTAGCAAGAGTGAAGGGGTGCTCCAAGCCGTGGAGGACATTTAAAGAGAGATTAACGCCAACATGTCTTTTACTACAGCAGTTTTTTAAAAAATTTAAACACTTTTTTGTTTCTTTGTTTGTTTGTTTTGTCTTTTGGAGATAGGGTCTCAGTATGTAGTTCAGGCTGATCTCAAATTCACAGTGACCCTCCGGCCCCAGCCTCTCAAATGCTGGGATTCTGGGATTCCAGACTTGTGTCACCATGTCCTACAACACTCACGGTATTTTTCTTCTTATCATGCCTTATATGTGAACTCTTAATACCAGCTTTTTTTTTTTGTCTTTTTGAGGCAGGGTTTCACTATGCAGTTCAGGGTGGCCTTGGACTCACTCTGTAACCCAAGCTGGCCTTGGTGATCCTCCTGCCTCAGCCTCCTGAGTGCTGAGATTGCTGGTGAATACCACCATTTAAAAGAAGCTCAGCTTCTGCATGGCAAGGATGGCAGTGTACTACAAGGCCAAGACGACCACACAGGAGGTCATGAGTGTTAGCTGCCCCAGTGCTCACAGGGGTGGGGTGGATGAATGGACGGGACAGAATGGTGTGAAATATGACGTTCAGATAAGCTGGGGAGGTGTCTCTGTGAATTCCTGGTCACTGTGGGGAAGCCCTTGAAGTACAGGCAGGATATATAATTCCAAGGAGACCCTGCAATGTTAGTCGTAGGGCTTAAAAACTTCAGATCACTTTCTTTTCTTTCTCCTGCATTTTTTGCTAAAGATAATTACCTTGGACTGAGCAAGGCGCGGAATGAAACTTCGGGACAATGAATTATGTGAGCAATCAGCAACTCCACCTCCAGTGGTAGCCTCCCTGGGGTGTGAGAAACAGCAGCTTGGTGCCCCCTGGATGTCCCAGAGGCCACCCATAGCAGCAGTGGTGTGAACTATCCCTGCACTAGTAATTTTGGGGATAAGAATCTGGACTAACCATGGTACAAGCTTGCTATGGATAGAAACAGGAATAAAATTTTACTATTTTCCCATGAGGAACAGTTTTCCTGCAAGGGAACAAAAGTACTTTCACCCTCATGCTCCTTTTTAAATGATAAAGCAGATAAGAAAAAGGGGAAAAAAGGAAGATCACATGCACACGGTGGTGCCTTTGGACCACCTGCTGCGTTCCAGCGGCCCGTGCGTGTATCTCAAATTGCCCAACTGAGATGAAGCCTAAAATCAAGGCCCAATGGACCTGGTACCTGTCGGGGGGGGGGTCCAGTGGTGGGTCTTTTTCTGGAATGTTCCACAGCACAGCCAAGGCCTGGGAGCAGCAGAGGGTGGTGCAGGGAGCCAGGGCCCATGTGATTAATTGTTGAAACCACAGCCCTGAGATTACTCAGCCCTCAGGTGAGCTGATTTGCCACCTCCTGGAAAGGATTATAGAGGAGGCCTTGATTAGGAAGGCTAATGGGTCAACCAGGAGCATTTCACAGAAAGCTCAATAGTTGCTGAATGAGCC